>LOJH01009804.1:0-28067 GCA_001685095.1 Ellobius talpinus
CCATTTTAGATTCTTCTGTTGAGAGTTCTCTGTTTAGGTCTGTGCTCCGTTTTTCTTTTTGGGTTATTTGTTCTTTTGATGACCAATTTCTTGAGTTCTTTGTATATTTTGGAGATCAGACCTCTGTCTGATGTGGGGTTGGTGAAGATCTTTTCCCATTCCGTAGGCTGTTGTTTTGTCTTGTTGACCGTGTCCTTTGCTTTACAGATGCTTTTCAGTTTCAAGAGGTCCTGTTTATTAACTGTTTCTCTCAGTGTCTGTGCTGCTGGTGACCTGCTGTTTTTAACAGCAAAAGAGATTGCAATGAGGAAAGGGAGACTTCAGTGAAAGCTGCAGATTAAAACCTACCGATGAAAAGATGAAGTAGAATTAAAGACATGATGCTCAGCTGTAGTGCACCTTATTTGGATTCTGCTTTCAAGAAGCTGAAAATATTAACAAGAGAACCGGGAAATTTTAACATGAATTAGGTAGCTGATGGTGCTAAGATATTGCTGGTAATTATTGCATGAGAATTTTATCATGGCTGTGCTTGCTTCTGTTTCTTTTTTGAGATATGGTTTCACTCTATAATGCCGTCTATCTTCAAACTTGCTATGTTGTAGACTAGGCTAGCCTTGAGCTTATGGTCATTCATCGGCTTCTGCTTCCTGTAGCACAAATCTAATTAGTCTGAATAATTAAAAACCCAGAGTCAGATATTAGGGGGTGAAAACTGAAAGATCAGAGAGGTAAAGCAGTCAGTCACTAAAGTTCTTACCTCTGTGAAATCCTCAGACTGAAAGGCTGAGCGCCTCTCTCCTCCCGCCTTCTATTCCTCTCTCTGCCCAGCTATATCACTCCTGTCTCCACCTTCCTAGTGCTCGGATTAAAGCTGTGAACTCTGTTTCTCTTTTAGACTGGTTAAATCTAACATAGCCCACGGTGACCTTGCACTCCTAATCTTCCTGATTCTACCTCCCAAGTGCTGGAATTAAAGGTGTGTGCACCACTAACCATAGTGTGTGCCACTCTGTGGTTAACTAGTGGCTAACTCCACCCTCTGATCTTCAGGCAAGCTTTATTTGTTAGAGCACAAACAAAATAGTACTAGGGTTATAGAAGTGTACCACTGTGCCCATTGATGTTTAAAGAATAATGAGAACTTTTACCTTTTACAGATAGAAATAAAAATATTTACAAATGGGATGGTGTAGTATCTGAGATATGCTTTATAATAACCTACTGGAGAGTTGTCAGTGGAGGGAGTAAGGTTGAATGCTAGCCATGTGTTGTAAGAAAAGAAAAAATCAGTCGTGTGTTAGTTCATCTATTATTATTGCCATTTAAAAAATGTAGAATAGACATGTAATACTGTGTCACAAATAGCCTTAACTGGGCCTTCTTTCTCTGCCATGGTGTTTGTGCAAAATAGCCCAGGCTCAGTTTTATTTAACTTTATCTGGGAATTTGAGAGAGATGTTGGTTACTTTGGTTGAAAATTAGAAATAATATGTACATTGGTTGAGGCCAACTGGGCTACATAGTGTGTTTCAGTTAGTCTGGCCTACTTACTGAACTGTGTTTCATAGTGGAAATGGTGCTGCAGAAACCTCCCAGGAAGCTTGCCTTGTACCTGATCCATGTCTGGTAAATCTTAACCTTACTTAAAATTAGCAGCAACAATACAACACCACTTCCTGACAGCAGGAGCTGTCAGGCGTTGCAGAGAATGAGTACCCTTTAGTTATTAGTTAATGAAGAAAAGTTTCGTAGCAGCATCTAAGTGCCCAGTCTTCTAGCCTTGGAAGGGAAAACTAATTGAGAATAGCAATTCAAACACATCTGCAACACTGACGTGACCAAAGTATGACTAGGAACTTTACAGAGTTCCTTCAGGCAAGAGCTCTGGGCTGTAACCTGGAAACCACAAGAGAAAGGATATCTTCAAGTTTTGTTGATGCTTCTTGTGGAATCTGCAAATGAACTGGATGGATAGAAAAACTCATAAGTCCATGATGTGTCAGAAAATTTCTAAAAATCCTGTGTGGATAAGCCCACCTGCCATTTTGTCTGTGCACAGTATGTGCTACAGTGGTAAAACAACAGCAAAGCAACAAGAATCTGAAGCCGACCCACAAACACTGGGCATTTTTGTTGTTGTTTTGAGACAGGATCTCATTGTGTAGACCTGGGCTGGCCTCAAGATCACAGTGATCCTCTTGCCACTGCTTTCCAAATTCTGGGATTAGAGGGGTGGTCACTATGCCCAGCAAACACCTGGAATTATTAAGAAAACAAAAAAGCTTTCAAATAGGCTGCTCATAACCGAATACAAACAATTTTATTCCTGGTTTTAAAAAAGTTTTAAATTACATTTTCTAAATTTACGAATTGTTTCTCTCCTTCTGTCATGTGGGTCATGAAAAGTCACCTGCAGAACCATCTCCTGGCCCACGTTCCTGGTTTCTGTGATACTGATGACTAGGCAGTGACTTCACAGCTATAACAACATGAGGACGAGCTGGCTATTTTCTGTAATGGCTCAGGTTTTCCCTAAAAGGGTGTTGTCTTCCTTGGATTGTCCAGTTGTTCTGAAGTGTGCTCTCCTTTGAAAAACAGTAAAAGTAAAATTTGTTAATGCCTCAGTGTGTGTTTCTCTTTTCACTCTGGGTATCTACTGAAGCTGGGTGGTAGGTGCTTCAATCCCACTTGCTCTTCTTCCTGGTTTTGTATATGTTCTTAGTGTCCCTTAATAAAAACCAAAACTGCAATGGGGCGGGGGTGGGGAGGTTGCTCTACAAAGTTTCAAAGAGATTTTCCTAGGACTTTCTGAGGCTGTTCTGTTTGAAAGCCCAGGCAGCCAGTATAAATGGCAAAGTTCTGCTGTTTGCTCCTGAGGACCAAGGAAAGTTATCTTTTGTGGTCATGAGGCTGGTGTTTTTTGACCTTACTAGTGAGATTAGAATCCTCAATGTCAAATGCCAATGAAGTGAACTAGAGTTTCTATATTGTTTGCTGCATTTGGTGTCCATGTCAAAAATAGGCCCACCAAAACCATAGCAACGGAAAAATATTTATTTTAATCAGTGCTTAAGAAACAGATGTTGGTATACAACTTCAGAATTGGCTTCTACAGCATCGATATTGGTAGATCTAATTCACAACAAGAATCTACAGCACTTTTTTCTCTTCTTTCCTTTCCTCTATCCTTCCCTCCTTTCTTTTTTAATCACATGTTAACTTACTCTATAAACCCTTTGAGGAAACAAGATTGCTTCCTGGGCGGTTCCCTTATACTTTTCTTGGCTTTGTTGTCATGATTATCATCATTTATTATATGTTCCTTTTAACTATAGAAAGAAAGGACATACATTATACATTGCCCTTTAGGTACTTAACAAATACTTATTAATCTACAGTGCACAAAATATTCTAATTATTCTAGAAAGATGTAAAGTTGAATCAAACACATGCTCTGAACTCAATTACTTTCAGTTTAATAAAGAAGACAGCAGTGGTCCAGGCATTAAGCTAGGTGCCAGGAAGCAAATGTAGCAGCTCTGAACAAACTCCCTGACTTCACGTTTCTGCACATCATTAAGCCAGACAATTCAGGTTGTATAGAATGCCTTATGAAGCAACACCTTGAACCTGGATTGTAAAGGACCATCTAGAGTTAGCCAAAGTAGTAGGAGGAGGCAGAGTGTAGACTTAAAGAAGAGTGTAGCAGGCACACTGAGATCTTGTGGTGCGAGAAGGGTTGGTGGGGTAGGGGACAAGCCTGCAGAGATCTGATCATTCCAGAGTATCAGAGTAGACTGTACACAAACCCAAATAGCAACTTGTTAATCTGTAGACCAGAATGCCTAGATAGCCTGAGCATTTCCTCCCTAATTATTAGAGCTATGTGAGAGGGCTGCTTCACAATTCTGGCATCAGAACTGGGGGTAAGGTGTATGATCCAGAGGCTCCTGGGATATGATTTCTAGTCTCCTTATCTGTCTCTGCAGTATGGAGGAAGTTATTCTTTGGAATAGGGCTTTATTTCTCGGAGGTACACACTGATCACCATATTTTTCTTTTGACTGTTTTTAGTGCTAACCATTTGCTTTTGATTGCTACTTTTTATTTTTATATATCTAGTTGATCCCTAAGTCCTATAATTCTACTTCCTTAAGCTCTTGTTAGTCTGTCATTTCTTTTCATTTTTACTGCCGTCAATCTCTTGTCTGCAGTATGAAATAACTTCTTAAGTGGCTGTACCCTTCCCCCTACCTTTGCTTTCCTCCACTCTCTTCACACTATGGAAATGAAGATCTTTTGAATGTACATACCTAATCGTGAGATACTTCTCTTAAAACCCATGTGCCTCTGCATAGCCTTTTGGATTATAATAGTTGGGGTCTTGACACATGATACGATTTATCTCACATGGTTCAAAGGAAGAGATTTTCATCTATATAATATATAATGTATAGATGTATGGAAAATTGGGAAAGTCATTCATGCATAGGGAGGAGCTGTTAGAGCTGAGGGGAGAAGAAAAAGAAATAGTTACTGGGTGTCTTAGTTTGCTTTCTGTTGCTGTGATAAGCACCATGCACAAAAGCAATTTGGGGAGAAAATGGTTTGTTTGGCTTACACTTCCTGATCACAGTCCATCATTGAGAGAAGTCAGGGCAGGAATTCCAGCAGTAGCAGAGGCAGGAGCCATGGCAGAAAGCTGTTTACTGGCTTGATCTCTCTGGCTTGTGCTTAGCTATCTTTTTTCTATAGAACCCAGCACCAGATGTTCTGGTGTGGCACCACCCTGAATGGGCTGGGCTCTCTCACAACATTCAAGAAAATGCCCGTAGGTATGCCCATAGGCCAGTCCTTCAGTTAGGAATAATAACTTTTGGTATGTCAGGTTGACGGCTGGAAGTTAACTAAGAGAATGGATTAACATCAACTGGAAGAGAGTCAATGGCTGGAGTTTTAGTCACAGGGAGGCAGCTGCAGCTATCCATATGAAGGGAATGGGGGAAGAAATACTATAACTACCTGCCTGCCTGCTCACAGATGGCCTGCTCAAGTTTCCATTCCCCTATCATATGGGAAAACAGATGGTAAGGGAGTTGGGAGTGCAGTATGCTGGGGACAGGACAACAAAGGGGAGGGTAGAAAATGGATGTGTATGGGGATGTGTTGATATGGCTAAAGAAAATTACTCAGCACAGGACCAAAGTTCAAATTATACAGCAAGGCTTATGGCTCCATTTATGAACTATTTCTATCTTTTTAGTCTTGTTCCCCCCAATCGCTACGCCACAGCATTTTACACTGTGGGATGAGATTCCATATGGAGTTATGTAACTGACTTTGGGGATCATGAGAAACTTGACAACAGTAAAAGGTTTCTGAATGTTCAATGACAAAAAATTAGTTCAAAACCCAGTACATAATGAACCCGAGCTGCGTTTGGCAGTGCTCACTCTGTTGGATCACATGGCTTCACTGTAGCCTTGGTCTGAACATACAATATGTGTACTTTACACTGTGCATGCTGTCACACCATACAGTTCCAACAAACGCTGTCTGAAATGCCTAAGCTCACATCGAGATTTTTGTATGCTCTGAATTGCCATGTTTTTACTCCGCATACAAAGTTTTACATAATGGTTTAATTACAGAAAACAACAACTTAATATTTTTAATTCCTTAGCATGAATCAAATTAGTGTATCTTTGCATTGTATTGTGTTAGAATGTTTGCTTTTTAAAAATTCTGTTTGCATTGCTAACTTTCATTCAAAACAGTTTTTTTGCAAGTCAAAATGTCATCCTGCAGTATGGTTTCCAAATTTTTGATTATAGGATATTTTCACTCTATAAAATTGAAAGCCTCTCCAAGAACTTTTGCTTTAGTTAAATCTGTTAATATTTTATTTGCTAGGAATTTATTAATGTAGCAGTTTAATAAAGTAACCATTTTTGAAATAAAAAAGTGAATCTTGTCTTGGGGTTAGGACAGAGTTTCTAACAGTTTTTTGAAATGCCCCCAAATATACTTAGGCCATTGTGCACTAGATATTTATGTCAATGCTATTCTTAGCATTGATGGCCATAAAATCACAATGTCAATCACCTGAAGATGCTCTATATCCTACAGTTTCAAGTGTTCAGCCAAAGTTTAATATTCATGTAAAAGTTAACAAGCACATTCATTTATTAGTATGCAAATTTGCTTTTACCTTCAATAAGTAGTAAAATTACATACATGCCAAAGAAATGTTTTAAAACCAATTTTTTAATAATGCATTGTCAGCAAAGGTTTGGTTTCTATAGCTGTTTTCTATACCCAAATACCTATGATTGTGTAAAGTAAAAGGGGTTGCAAGCAGAAAAGTCTAAGGTCCATGTAAGAGATACATTGTAACCTTAAAAATGCTCACCCTGTACCTATTACTAGAGAGACTGGGCTGTAATGCAGAGGAGGCTGGGCTGGCTTCTTATCTCATATTCTCTCCTTAGTTTCTCTACGGCAGCCTTGGTGACACCTGGTACAATATCTCCCTGTCCAGGAGCAGAGCCTTAAAACTCAGGATGGTAAAAATGCACTATTTTGTAGGCACTCATTACTAGATTTAGTAAAAAGCAGAAAATTATGAATTTATTTGGGGGATGACACAAAGGAAAGTGAGATTGATAGGGAGAAAAGAGCTGGTTCCAAGATGCTAAGAGTGCATTGATGGTTAAATGGCTTAGTAGCCCTGAACAAGCCATTTCGAGAAAGCTCTATTCTTGATCTAAAAAAGGGGAAGGAAAATAAATCTCTTCTAAAAAGAAGACTTTTTTTCTTGGAAAACAAGTCTTTTCAAAGCATGAGCTCTATATAAAATAACTCTTTACATCAGATCTCTGCCTACGTGGGACTTTGTAAAAATAAATAAATAAGTAAATAAATAAATAAATGTGCGCTAGTGTTTTGCCTATATATACTCTGTGTCAAGGTATTGGATCCTCTGGAACTGGAGTTATAGACAGTTGTGAGTTGTCATGTGGGTGCTAGGACTTGAACCCAAGTCCTCTGGAAGAGCAGCCAGTGCTCTTAACTGCTGAGCTATCTCTCCAGCCTCCCCTCCAAATAATTATTATCTCATAGAAAGTGACTCAATCCTTGCATGTTTCTTTGTATTCAATAATGATTTTATATATATTAAAAAGACATTCACATCTGTTAAGAGATTCTAGACTGACTTTTTTTTCGTAGGAAAATGAGGGAAATACACAATTGAAAGGGCAACTGGGGGAGTGGAACATTAAGCCTATTGTACTCGCTTTTTCATTTTCCATGAACACACGCCTAACCAGTAACTTGGAAAGCAGTGCTCTAAGAGTTGTGGGAGAGTCCTGCAGGACAGCTGAGTTGAGCAGGGAGGTGACTCACTGTGAAGGATGCATGATTTATCTGTGGCTGTGAGGGATGCTGTGATGAAGCATATGTTCATGGCTGTGGGCGACAGGGTGATTTACTGATCTGTATGGAAGTCCGGGAAGCTTGCACAGGCAGGTGGGACTTTGGAAGACTATTGGGTTTATGAAGAGTAGGCTACGTCAGGCTCCTCCCTGTGCTACAATTGCCTCTTTGATGTACTTCAAAGGCAGCATGTAATACACAGTGACCTTTGCTTATTTACAGGTAGACTGTGGACACTTTAGGGTAGGGCCATATTTATCTTTGTGTTTACAGGATTGGAAACACAGAAGGTATTTAAGTTACAAACGTCATTGTGAAAAACAGTAGGGGCATTGCATGAAAAAAAATGCAAGTGATTTTCATTTGTGCTTCTGTAACAGCAAAGCTGTGTATATTTAAAAGAACAATGACATTCCAGTTGCATCCACATTAGTATATACAACCTGACCATCTATGGGATGATTTATGGAACAGGCAAAAAAAAAGCAAAACCCCCTACTGGTTAGCCCATTGACCCTTGATAAAGGTACTCTCTTCCTTGCAGTACTGTGAGGATTAAGAGGCGATGGCTGAGAAGGAACTCAGCATGGAGGCATCTCTCTGGGAATTGGTATCTTCTTGTTCATTATAGCTCAGTTCCTGGGAGAGAGCAGATGTTAGGTAAAAACCTGGTAAAACACCAGCGTTCAACTCTACAGCCCTCATGATTACTTCCCATGAGGAGAAGAAACTCGTAGGGATTTCTGAACTTTCTACCTTATCCAATGTAGAACTTCCCCCAGCAAGAGGAAGGCCTGTGATTTTTCTCCCATTTTTGTTTTTAAAACTTTCCAGTGGAAACCTTTTAAAATAAGTAGAAAAATGCCTCTTTATTATATCCCATGCATGTATTTCTTTATACTTCCTTCTTTTGCATCTGCTACTACCCTCTCTTGGTCCTTTTCTCCCCTCACAAACAGTCTCTCCTTATACTGTCATGGTCGTATCGTATATATTCTATCACCCTCTCTTGCTACTACTGCCCCCGTAAGATCTTTTGCTCCCCTCGGTTCATATTCTACTTTCATGACATCCACACACTCACTCTAATGGGAACTCTCAAGTACATAAATGCCAGGAGATTAATACAAGGAACCACCATGTACCTGTTATTCTGCGGAACGGTCACCAGTCCTCTGGTCCTGCTTCACTCCTCTGCCTGTCATTTTTCTTGTTAGCATGTTTTAAAAGATATGTCAAAAATTGAATCATTTTACCATATGCATCCTTAAGATGTTTAAAATTTAAAAAGTAAGTTAATAATAATAATTGCCTCTCTGTGTATGTGTGTGTGCACAAATGATGTGTGTGTATAGGCTCCTATACCATGACACGTGTGTAGAGGTCAAAAGACAACTTAGTGGGGTTGGTTCTCTCCTTCCACTTATATGTAGCTTCCAGGGATCAAGCAACACACGTGGCAAGGCTTGTGCAGCAAGTATCTTTACCCACTGGACCATCTCACCAGCCCCTAGATAGACCTTCAGTCAGTAAGATCTTTTCTTTAAACAAAACACCACTCTTAACAGGAGCATAAATAAATCTTCCATTTTGTCATTCTATGTTCAGCTTTCCCCAATTGTTTTGAGATGTCTTTTTTTTTGATAAATTCATTCAAGTAGAGACTTAGATGAGGATAACACACTAATGATTCCTTTTAGTTCAAGTTCTAAGCAGGGTCTAATGTGTTCTTGTGCTCTCTCTCTCTTTCTTTCTTTTCTGTGAGCTAAGGGTGGTGTCTGTCCCTGAGGCAGTTAGTATGGACCTTTTGAGCATTTGAGGCCACCCGGGAGGTAACACTCCCTCACAGTCTGTCTGTACCGCGCACACAGAGCAGGAAGCTCTGAATCTACACTGCTGCTGACAGCACAGCAGTGTGACTAACAGGAAGGAGGATTTGGAGCGATTTGCAGTAGAGCTTATTTAAGCACAACCTATTTACTCTGCCTAAGCATTGCCTTGGGGGTTAAGGTTAGGCTGGCGCAGCGAGGAGGTGTGTGGTGTAGGGTAAAATGTTTATAGCAGTTAAGAAAAAACTGTATTGTCTTGTGCAAGTAAAGGTGTACAGGGCTGATATTAGCTATTGTTGATGAGCTCTTATCATGTGCTATATTAGTGGCTTAGACTGCCAGAAGCAAGTATCACAGCCTGGGTACGGATTGAGCAAAAGAAATATATTTTTTTCCCTCACAATTTTGGAGTTTAGAAGTTCAGGATCAGGGCAATGGCAGGTTTGGTTCCTTCCGATGGTTGCAAAGGACACGCTTATCCATAACTCTCACCTGGTTTCTGGCGGTTTGTTAGCAATCTTTGGTATTCCTTGTAGAAGCTTCACTTTGCTTTGTCTTCACCATCTCATCATGTTCTTCTCATACACACAGCCATTTCCAAATGTGCCTTTTTATGACAATGTTAGCCATTGGAATTAGTGAGCTATCTTAATGATCCCCCTCTTAACTAAGACCTTCAGTACCTCTTAAAATATGTTTCTTTTATGTACTTAGATTATTATTATTATTTTTAAAATTTTTATTAGTTTTTTAAAGAATTTCATATAATATATTTTGATTGTATCCCCCCCCGTCTCCTTTTGGATTTACTCCTACCTCNCTCATTACCACCCCCCAGACCTGTTGATTCCAATGTATGTTGCCCAAATACCCTTGGGCTTGGGCCCTGCTCTAACCAGTAGTTAATCTACTAGGAGTCACATTGTTAAAGAAACTGAATCTCCTTCTCAAAGCAGCCGTCAAGTGCCAAGAGCTCCTCAGCGAGGAGTGGGACTTCATGTCCACCTCCCCTCTTCTAGGGGCCTCTTAAAAGGGGTTAGGACTTTCAATATGTGAGAAATGTAAGAGCTATACACAAACCAACCCTTAAGATATACCAAGTGCACTGTGTGTGTCTGTGTGTTTATGTTTGTGCTCCTGTGTACTTGTGTAGAAGCCAGAGCTTGAAGATGAATGTCTTCTTCTATTGATCTCCACCTTAATTTTTTGAGACAAGGTCTCTGGCTGAGCCTGGAGCTGGTTCAGTTAGTCTGGCTGGCCAGTGAACCCTGGGGATCACCCTGTCTCTGTCTCCCTGTGATAGGGAGCATTCTAGGTCCTGCTTTTTATGTGGGTGCCTGTGATATGAACTCATGCTTGTATGGCGAGTACTTCGCAGGCTGAATAATCACCTCAGACCCTATTATCCTTATTTTAGAGATGGAGAAATGGAGGCTTCCATGATGAGGCAGTTTTAAGATGGCACAGCTAGTGAGCGGCAGAAGGAAGACTGGGAGCCTAGACACCTGGTCCCAGAGACCACGTTCTTATCGACTTTGTTTTACTGTGTTACCTCACCTTCTATCCTTACCAGACCCTCTTCTCGCTTTAGATGTAGGAATTTGAAACAAACTGAAGATCTAGTAGTGGGCAAAATTTCTATGGCATCTTAGTGCTGCCACCTAGTGGTATAAAAAATTAAAGCCGCCCCCAGTTTTCTGGCAAGGTCCTTAGTGTACTGACTTTTCCTACTACTACAGCCAAGCAGTTATAAGTGTATTTGGACTTGTGAGAACAGATATTTACAGTACAGTCCTAACTTTACCTCCTTAATGTAGATTAATTTTCTTATTAGAATGTTTAAATGCTAGAAAATGTTCAAGTACCTATTCAGGAGGTTACTATACATTTAATAATTCAATTTTTCTAGGAAACTTTTAATTGCCCTTACTATATTTTGGGAGACTGTTTCTCCTAATGTCCTTGATCTGATAACTCGTTTCTGTCACCTTTTCTGATCTTCAAACTTAGGACTCTCTGATAACTTAAGTTACTTAGCAGTCAGTAACCATTTACTGATCTTCATTAGAAAGACACAAAGGTCTATACAGAATTGGTTTCACCTCTTAGGGTGCAAGTCCCCATAACTTCATATTTGTATCTGTCTCTGCCATTATGCATGTTCTCACTACAAGTTCAGAAGGCTGTCTTATACTCAGTAAGTTAGGAAAAATATCATTTTGAAATAAAATAATTTTAGAGTTGAAAGACACCTTAATTCTTATTTATTCTAGATCACACAACTTATTTGCATTTCCAAATGGGAGAGAAGGAACCTTGGAGAAAAGGAGTCTCTAAATTGACGGGGTGGGTCAAGGTGCTTCATTACAGCTCCCTGCTGCCTTTAAGGAGGGCCATCTGTGAGATGGGCCAGAACCTGGGTTCTGATGATGGCTCTATCAGAACTTCATTTGGTTTTGTCTAGGATCAAAGACTGTTAGATGCTCTCAGCCACAGCATGTGTGCTGAGCTCAGATACATGGATGGCACCATGTAAGTAATGTAATCAATAATTATAGTGCTGACATTCATAAGTGCTTTTCCTTAAATAATTTCTAACTAAGAGAAGACACAGCAAGTACAGTGCAGAGAACATTCCTCCATCCCCAAAGCGCATGAGAGTTGTCAGCCTGTGGTCCTTCATCCTTTATTACTTTAATTTTCGACAATGACATTCCCCCCGTCAGGACATATCCTCAGTGCAGCTTAAAAATCAGGAAATTAGCACTAACACATGATTGCCATTTACTCCTCTGACTTCATCCAAGTGTGTTCCCATATTTTTCTTTGCAGGGAAGGAAGGGATCTGCTTTGGGCTGTCTTGTCTCTCACTGCCCTCTAACTGCAGCTTTCTGTCTTGCTTTCGCTTTCACTATCATCAGGCTTCAAGTTTGCAGTCCAGTTATTTCGCAGGTTGTCTATTAACTTGTTTGTGAGTAAGGCTTCCTTATGATCAGCTTGTACACTTAGACTGAAAAGCACAGATGCGATGCTGTGTTCTCACTGCACCACAATGCGGTCTCTACTCTCGGTACACTGCATTATTGACAAGTTCACATTGATCAATTAACTGAGGTGGGGTTTGCCCGTTGTGTCACTTTTGTAATTAATGATAATTTTGTGGGTGAGGGACTTGAATCATGTAAATACTCCGTTCCTCATCAAAGTTTGTTTATTCATTTATTTTATATCAGCATACATCAATTTATTTGTTTTATCTAATGGTCACACTCTCTTGTTGATTTTACTATTAATGATTTTGATATTCAAATTACCCCACATGTTACCAGAGGTGGGCCATTGTAAACTGAATTCTGTAATCTGCAGATTTCCACTCATTCTTCCTTGTTGGAGGTGTAGTTTTCCAAATGACCACTCTCATTCCCAATCTCTTTAAATATAAAAATTTTAACAGTAGTGTGACTTATGGGCATACATACACAATGTGTACTGATTAACCAGGGCAATACATATCCTCATATCCTTATCATGACTTTGTGTTTGCTGCCCTTGAACTCCTTTTTTTGTAGTTATTTATCAATATGTGATAGGCTATTGTGTTGTGCAGGCCACTGCTGTTCCTGTAGAACAATAGACCTGTTAATTCTACCTATGTTTGGGTACCCATACTTTTCATTACTCAAGTAACTCTTATTTTTTTTCTGCATCTGTCCTAGAGTTGTCCATCTTCACAAAGTCCTGGCTCACTTTAGTGGAGAATATATGTGTATCTGTATGTATCCCCAATATGGAAAGTCCCAAAGTGACACTACTGTTTTCTCTTTGAGTCGAACACAATAGGGTCTATTCCAGTTTTCTCCCTCTGATGCCTGTGATTGCCTTCTCTGTGGTGAGGAGCCTGCCTCTTCTCTTTAGTATGACTGCTTCTTTCACCAGTCTTTCTGCCTACACAGTCAGTCTCCAGTGCTGCCCCCCCATATCCAGACAACACAGACAGTCTGAGCCAGGAGAACAAGGAACGCTGAAGCAAACACAGACTTCATTTTTACTTACTAAAGGATTTCCAAGTTGGGTTTTTCCAAGTTTAGATGTCAGGAGAATGAAAAAAAAGTCCCCTGAGGCTACATGCAGAGGAAGGACTGTAGACACACACTGACTAACATTCTGGTTCCTGCTTTTTATTGGATTTTATATGGGGTGGGGGCAGATATGAGAATTGTTGATGTGCAGGTCAGCTTGGGGCTTCCATATACAGGCCTTGAGAAGATCCCTCAGTTTCTGCCTTTTTGTGATTACATGTGCTGCTGGTGTAGAGAGCAAGAACAGAACCTAGAGGTGGGCTTTCTAAGCTTCTCATTCACACCTTTATCCTGACCATTGAAAGCGCGAGCCCTTGAAGATCTGTTGAAACCCACTGGCAGACAGGTGCTGATGGTCTGTTGTATGGCAGCCCTGGGGCAAGGTGCCTTCTCACAGGCTGAGCTGGGTGAGGCCCTGGAATAAGGGATACAACCAGAACTTGGGGACCCATTAGGAACTTGTGGAGCTTCTGTGTTTATCCTAAGAACCGATCTGAGCATTTTCATCAACTTTCTGAACATTTTCCTTGTGAGAAATAGGATGCTTTTGCTCGTCTTTTCTCATTTTTGCCAGTTTTCCCCATATGTCTCAGGAGTATATTTCATTTTCTACCCAGCCACTCTCCTTGCTCCTCCCCATTCTGTCAGGGGAGAACTCGTAAATGTCATTGGTCACAAATCCACTCTCCAGACTTGCCAGAGTCATAAACCCACTTTCTGAAGGGTTCACAGCCATGTTATCGTAGTCACAAGTTACATCGTCATCGTCAGGAGTGGCTTCACCGGAACACACCCGAAATGAGCTGTTCTTCAGGTCTGGTCGGGGCTCAGCTAAATCGGCTTCACTTTGTTTTCTGATGACATTGTAAACATCTAGGTTGGGGCTGTTTTCTCGGTGAGGAGTGGGCCAAATGGTGTGTTGCTCCTTTGTGGTAGGGTCTGGCTGCTCTCGTTTTCTAGAAGAAGAGAACCAGGCTGAGTCTTTGAGCCCAGGGTACTGAGAGTATATATTCCTGTTCCTAATGAAGGGGGAGGAAGTAGCCTCAGGAAGTGACGTAGTTCTACTTCAACTTAATTCCACCTATAGGTTTTGTGGGTTGGATAGGAGACAGCCTAGGAAAGTGTTATAGTCATAGTGATCCCATATCTGCCATTCACTGTCACTAGCTTGGGTTCCAGGACTCCCTTGAGAATGTGGGGCCAGAAAGCAATAGGAGAAAAAATTATACTAAAAATCTCATTTCTACGTAAAATTAGCTATTTCTATTTCTAGTCTATTTCTATTCTACCATTAAAAGTTTAGGTAACAAGGGTAGGATTAATAATATTGACTCTATCACCAACAGAAATCATGTTCCTATATCATATTAGTTATTATACTTGCTTTGAAATATTTTATACTCACCTGTACTTCAAAATTATAATTATACCTATTATTAAGAACCATTAATAAAGAAACGGTTCATTTTGGGAAATATTTTTGCTAAACTATGTAGTGGTATAATTACTTCATTTTTCTACCAATGCATTTTGTTCGATGCACTTAAAAATATTGTTTAAAGGACTGGGGATAAAGCTAAATGTTACTTGTCTGGCATGTGGAAAGCCCTGGGTTGATCCTGAGGACTGTTTTTAAAAAAATGAAGATAGGAAAAAAGAAAAAAAGAAAATGGAGGAAGGAGAGAGAGAGAGAGAGAGAAAATGAAAATGATTTTGGAAGAAAGCTATAATTCTCCAATCCTAGCAAAGTAATAAATACATTTGAAGAACCAACTGCAGTGTAAACCATTGGGAAAAAATGTATCTATAATTGTTTAACTGAATTCTATTTTAAATCCAAGAGAATTACTAACAAAATGACTATAGCAATGGCTAATACTTTTGAGTGTTATGTGTGTATTCATTGCTTTAGTACCATAATAACGTTTTAAGGGAATTTTTAAAAGGAATAGGTTCTGCATTGAAATTTTACAAATTTATTTCAAATTGCTCATCAAAGTGATATTGACTTAAGTTGGGCCTTGATTTTCCTTCTGAAAAGTGAGACTGGTAGCCTTTTTGTATGTAGACCATGAAGATGGGGGACAAAAGTGTAACTGAGGACAGTTGCATGCACCTAAAATATGTGAGCACATGATCCAGATTACATACAGAGGCTGCCTATGCTACCTAGTTTAGCTGCTTTGCAGCAATATACTTTTGAAATCAATAAAAGAAAAGTCAGTTAAAAAGAATTTGGCTGATTCATTCTGAATGGACTGGCTTTGTGTCAGATGCTTCCCAGAATGCTCTGGAACACACAGTTTTCATGTGGTCCATTAGTCATTCCTTACTCAATAGACATTTTTGGAATGAGGTCCTCCATTTAGGAGAGCGCTTTGCTGGGTGATGCATGGCTACAGAGGAAGTGAATAACACTGTTTTACCTTCCACACACCCAGGAAATAAAGGATACAGGACCACTAGCTTAATCACAACCTAGCACAAATGCTTGCTGCTTGTCTGCTGTGCACCTAGAGTCTTGAGTCAGCCAGAGTTTACTCTCAGTCTGCACTGATCCTTCTCTTGGAGTTTGCATGGCTTTTAATGACATCACCTGGGCAACCTCCAAGTCTCAAAGAACGCAGAGGAGAGCAAAGGTTTTCATGATGAAGGTTCTACTTGCCTCCTCCTACAGATCCAAATCCAACATGCAGCTGAAGTGCCCACTAGGAGGAGGAAAAGGGGAATGCTGGGGATGAGGATGTAGGCAAGATTCAAAGCAGCCTCTGAAAAAGAAAAAAGCATACATTAGCCCTGGTGATCGCTTTTTCTGCCTCTCTGTATGTTTTGTGTCAAAGCAAGCTTTAAAAGCACAATCAATAGAATATTGCAAGCAGCACACGTAGGAAACAGATGAAGTTGCCCCACTAGCAGAGTCCCTAGTTTCAACAGATGAGCATTTTCTACATGACCTGTTAATCTAAGTGATACTGTAAACAAGTTTAAAGTTTGGAGTCTGGCGAATATTGGAAGATCATGTTTTATAATTTTTTTCAGAGTAAACTATCTTCCTTTTCTATGTACTTCTTAGGAAAACAGGTCTTGGTGGGGGCAGCGTGGATGTCTTTGCCTCCAGGGGCAGTCACAGAACTTTGCAAGATTGGGGTGGGAAGAGCCAGTGAAAAGATCAAGCCAGAGTCTCAGTGTCATTTTCAGGAAAGAGAAGGATCACAATAAAGTCGGCTGTCAGACCTTCCCAGCACATCTGGCTGAGGCCCAGCGGCTTCGGCTAGGTCCCCGAGTGCCAGGACGAACACTTAGGGCTCCTCTTTTCTGAACCCTGTCGTCTCTGACACAGAATGGACATGGCTCCCTTCAAGGGCTGTGAGAGAAATCAAGGGCCAGAGACTAACTAACCCTTCTGCTTTAACTGACTCAAGGCTCCTGATCATCCAGAGCCTGTTACTCCCCCACTTTCTGTGAGGATAGAGACTTGACAATCATCAAAAACAGCAAACACACTCAGAAAATGGAGAATTCATTTAAAATACCATTATAATTTTAGAAATGTCACCCACTTAGGATGGCTCTTTATTCTCTTTTTAAGATATTTTCACAATTAATCTATTGGATAACAAAGAATTTTACTAGCCTCTATCCCTGGTCCTTGGTAGAGAGGCTCCAAATCCTTGAAATTCTCTAAGAAATAGGATTGGGTTTCTATTCATGAGCTTCTCAAACACTACAGAGTTTATGGTAAGGAGATTTCTTAGAATGGGGCTGTTAATACCAAGAAGACTTACCAGGTGACCACAGACTGGAGCTTTGACCAGAATTCTCCTTTGGAGAAACACCCCCTGACCTCTATCCTGCTTAGGTAATGAAACCCAACAAAACCTCCGGGCGCCAAAGCCTGATGGAGCTTCCTGGGTGGGTAACATGTCAGTGTGCCGGGAGAAGTATAGTGTTGGTGTTTGTGAAGCTGTGAGCAAATTATCCAATAGAACGACTTAAAGAAGGAAAGGTGATTTCAGCTCTGGGTTTCATGACTGGCTCCATGACGTCAGACAGAATCTGTAGATAAGCAAATGTGGCTGTGTATATCATGGTGAACAGGATGCAGAGAAAAAGGAACATGACTGGCTCCATGATGTCAGACAGAATTATGGAGATGAGCAAACGTGGCAGAGGAGGTGGCTGTGTACATCATGGTGAACAGGACACAGAGAAATAGGAACACACCAGGCACTATGTATAAGCTTCACAGGCATGCTCCCTATGACCCACTTCCTCCAGATATGACTCAAACCTAAAGTTTCCAGAATTTTCCATATAGCACTACCACCTGGGGACTAAACATTCACTACATGAGCATTCAGAAGATATTTTATAGTCAAACTGTAGCAAAGAGGTTGATAGTCCTGATTCCACTTGGAGATAACACAGAAGACCCCATCTGAAACCTTTCCAGACCTTGCCCTGGCTGTGTCTTTGGTTGTTCTCAACTTGGATCATGTATAATAAGATGTACAGACACTGTATTCCTGAATTCTGCGAGTTCTAGTGAATTACAGAACCTGGCAGGGCTGGTGGGCACTACTGGATGTGCAGCCAGTTGAACATGAGTGCGGGTGGTCTGAGGACTGTGAGACCCGTGACTGATGTCTGTCTGGTGTGAGAGGTATGGAAGGTGCCTTTAAGCTTTGGGGGGGAGACTGCCTAGACCCTCAGTGTCAGAACCGAATTGCAGGGAAACATTACATGTTACTTTATGAAACTGATAATGCTGTCAGCTAGGTATGAAAAATACTAAACGATTAAACTGAAACACAAAGGATTTTTCTCAAAGTTAAGTTGCCCAGTGACAAACCCCCAGATTTCCCTTTTGAAATTCAGGGTGAGAGTGAGGTCCAAAGCTCATTAGTACTCCAGTTCATCACCCCGACTTTCTTTTACCTTTTACGGTGCAGACTTCTAGATGTTTATCCTTCCCATTTCCTCAGTTTGGTTTACAGATGAATATTGGTACCAGATGGCATATATTATGGCTTGGGTTATTTCACTCTTGTTTTTCTACGTCCTTTCTCTCATTCCCTAGCCTGTCCCACTTCCCATGGTCAGGTAAGTTCCCAAGTCTTGGAGACGGGCAGGACCTGCCACCTCCTGCCTAGTCTCAGTCATCTTAGGATAGCACCCATTGCATATTTCATTGATGAAACCTAGAATTTCATACAGTGCTTGCAAGGTCACAGATCTTTGCCTAATTTCGCTTTTTAAGGAACTGTATGCAGAAGAAAGTAGGAAGTGTAACGATAGGTAATTTCTAGTCACACGAGTCCCATCATCCTTCCCAAGTACC
This sequence comes from Ellobius talpinus, assembly GCA_001685095.1. Classification (NCBI taxonomy): domain Eukaryota; kingdom Metazoa; phylum Chordata; class Mammalia; order Rodentia; family Cricetidae; genus Ellobius; species Ellobius talpinus. The sequence goes on from LOJH01009804.1 coordinate 18,690, forward strand.
TCTGCTTTCTTTAAATGTTTCTTTGGTGTCTTCTTTCTGTGTTTCTTCTGGAAGTACTGGTGTTGCTGGCTCAGTTGCTTCACCTGAGAGAGATACATATGGACTTGAGAACTTGAAGAAAGGTGCTATAGTCCAGGAATGCCCTGGGGTTCTTTGACACATGTAGCAGGGATGCAAGAAAACAGTAGTGATTTGACCAATGCCACTGATTCACACAGTAAAGTTTGAATTTGTTGCACTAGAGGTTTGTCTTCATTGTGTGTGTATTCCTGAGTTCGTGTGTATGTGCAAAAATATGTATCTGTGTGTGGTGTGTGGGTGGGTACATAAGCTAGAGGTTGACATCAGGTGTCTTCCACTACTGTTCCTCATCTTGTGTTTGAAGAGAGTCTCTATGAAGGTGGAGCTTGCAGATTCAGGTAGATTAGCTCGCAGATAAACCCTGTCTCTGCCTCCCCAGTGATGGGGTCAGAGGTACATATCACTGTGCCAAGCTTTTAGCCATGGATTCTGGAGTTCTAACTCAGGTCCTTGAGCGTGCACAGTGAGCACTTCGTCCACTGAGCCATCTCCCCAATATGTCTTCATATTTTTGGTGAAAACTTTGCCAATGATCAGGCACCAAAACAGCCAACAAGCAATATAAAGACTGAAGTACATGGGGGAGGTACAATGGCTTACTGCTAGGACCATAAATAATCAGCTGGGCTCATTTCTTACTTCATTAGATTAAATTACTCCCTTTATATCAACAATATAAAGGGAGTAATTTAATTTACTTTTCTGTTTTGACCAGTATAGGTAACAGTGGGCAGAGAGTGAGCATGATGAGCTGGCTGCCACAATGGGATGTGACAGATATCTATCTGTCTACGTTGCTTGGGTAAACGCCAGTGGTCTTCTGCTGAGTAATCTGCTCTAAAGGCATTGTTTTAAATCTATGGATGGGACTGTGAAATGACTCCAATGAACCCAAATCTCACACGATAGACTTACCTCCAGGCCTTATAGAAGGTGTTGTACTTGGTTTCTCTGTAGCAGAAAGAAACAAAAACAGTAGTTACATTTTCTTCCACCTGAATGAAACCAGCTAGTGTGGCATCTAATTCTAATAAACTCCATTCATTATCACCTTATTAATTATTATTATCAGATACCAGAGGTAGGTTGCCTAAGTCAAAGAGTTACTTGCACAGCTTTACTCTTCAGTGCTGTTTTAAAAAGTATTTAAGAACTTCAATATTAGGCCTTCCAAATGCACACAAAAATAGTATATTGAGATCCCGTGTGCTGTTATACAAACTCCACCTTATCAGCATGGAGCTGCTTGGGCTTCAGCATTGATCCCTATTCCTCCACTGCAACTCCTGGCTGAGATTGTCTTAAAGTGGTCCAAGATATTTTATCAGTTCCTACTGAGGACATTTCAGAGAGCAACAAACACTTGGTCTGCAGGAAGTGGAAGTGTTGAGGGATTGCCCAGTTTCAAGGCAGAGACTGGTGATTAGCCTTGTGATGCTTAAAACATTCCTAGGAGCTTTATGTCACAGACAACTTATGGCAAATGTTTTTGCTGTTGGATTAGCACCAATCAGATGCCTGGGATTCATAGGATCTTGAAGGTTTTAGAGATTATAATTTTCAGGCCCAGATATCAGGAATTTCATTCAGAAAGGGAAGTAATGCTTAAACTTTCTTTTTTATCCCCCCCTTAAGATTTATTAAGTGTTCTGCCTGTATTATCCCTGAACACCATAAGAGGGCACCAGATCTCATTACAGATGGCTGTGAGCCACCATGTATATGTGGTGGCTGGGAATTGAATTCAGGACCTCTGGAAGAACTGCCAGTGCTCTTAACCTCTGAGCAGCTCTCTAGCCCTTATCTTCTTTCTTTGCATATGTGTGTATAGACATGATATAAGTCTGTTTACTTTCAGACTTACCCACATAGTGCCTACTAGGTCCTAGAAATCATCCTAAGTGTTATATAAAAACAATTTTGATAACAGGCTTATAAGGGGGCCTTATTACTATTCTTACCTTGTACACAGGAAAACTAAAATAAAGGGAATAAATAACCTGCTTAAATTTTATAGCTAATAATTAGCTGAAAGGAATTTCTACTAAATAAATTTAAATAAAAATTAAAACCATAGCAGACATAATTGTGCTATTTAGTAAAGATAAAACAACAGATGTGGATGAATCTAACTCTGTTAAAGGGCTTATCTTCTGAAACCCTGTGATTCCCATAGACAGTGATCTCCTCTAGTCCTGACACTGACACTTGACCATGTGCACAGCACATCAGTGCACACAGCACATGAGTGCACATTAGCTGTGAACACAGCACATCAGTGCACAGCATATCAGCACACACTGGCCGTGAACACAGCACACTGGCACACACTGGCCGTGAACACAGCACACCGGCACACACTGGCCGTGAACACAGCATACCAGCGCACACTGGCCATGAACACAGCACATTAGTGCACACTGGCCGTGATGAACATTTTGTGGGTGGGGCAGGTTGGACGAAAGGGTGTACTGTGTGGCACATCACATCACACTAGGATGAGTGAAGAGGTGTTGTGAAGATGGAGGGGTGAGCTGGGTTTTTGTTTTGTTTTGTTTTGAATTAATTTTGGGGGGAGCATACTGCAGGAGTGAGGTAGATATGGAACCACTGGGAGGTGAGCAGGATTGAGATGTATGATGTGAAATTTTCAGAGTCAACAAAGAATTATGTTTTTAAAAATGTACAAACACTTAAACCATAAAGTTAATAGATTCTAATAAACAAAAACGATAGAAGATGAAAAATCTGTGTACAACCTGTGCTTTCCTTCACTGCTCTGAGAAGGTGGTCTGCGGAGCCAGTCCAGGTCTCTGCAGCCTCTCTCCCTGGGCAACTGTGTATGTGGGAAAGACAGGGCATGGAGAAGAGTTCATCTGAGGCTAGAATGGGTGAGGAAAAACATCTTCCAGCACAAACTTGCCAGCAGAGGATAATGTAGTTCAAGCAGCTAAAAATGGCAATAGTATTTAGTCCCGAATTATAACAGATACAACTAACAAGTCACTCTCCTCCTGTCGGGAAAGGCTGTGGAGTTGGGCCCAAGCAATTGGCTTCAGGGAAGTGAGAAACTTCAGGGACACATCAAGAATGAGTTTAATTCTGAGTCAATTTTAATAAAGGATTCTAGGAACTCAGTAGAGCGAGACTGTGGGGTTTTTGCCAGTTCCAACTCTTTGCAGATCTGGAAGCAGATGCAAGTTGAATTTGCAAGGCAAATCTAGAGGTGGGTGGCTGGAGACTTTTAAACTTCTTCATCAAAGTGCCTGCTGTCTAAGCCTGCCAGTGAAGTTGGGGTATTTTGCCTTTTCTGGTCATTATTATGTTGCCTTAGATTTCAGGACATAATCTCATGTGGCTGCCAGAAGACTTGCAGAAGTAACCCTCAGCTTATTCCTGGCTCCCACAGCCAACCACACATTGAATGAGTGAGTTTGTGCCTGTTCACAGCAGAGGCCTTTATCAGATATTCATGTAAGTATTGCTTTTTATCCTAAGTAAATTAGAACCTTTCCTTTATCATTCCTCCTTTTACCTCTCCTTTGCTAGAACTGTTTCTCAGGGAGGAAGTGTCATCACATTTCCATTTACAAGAATTCTCAAAGTTTAATGTTGCTGACATTTGCAACAGGCTTTCTCAGGGAGCACAGACTAAGTTCTTGGTACCAGCAGCTGTTTTTGAAATGGGGAAAGAGGTTGGAAATTTAGCCATATAACTAGGGAAAAAGTTTCGTTACCATCAGCATATTTGCAAATAAAATTGTTCTTCATGTTGCACCGGTCATCATTCCACTGGAACATGTATGAGCCCCCGATGCCGGATGGTGCCGACGGCTGATGGTACATGACCACGCAGACCTCGCTGCCACAGGATGGCTCATCCACATACCAGTTCCTGAAGGAAAAGGAAGGACAATGGAGATACTGGAGAAACACACCCTAAGACTTCCGTGTCCCTTCTTTTTCATGAGGTTCCATTGACCCGCAAGTGTCAGACTCTGCTTCAGAGCACGATGCAGAGAGAAGGAAGAATTGAAGCACTGCCAGCAAGTAGACACATGCTGTTGATCCAGCGTGGCTGTCACAATCAATCATCTGACATTTGCCACAACCTCTTTGCAGGGAGGAATATATTATGTTCTTATGTCTGTGAAATAATTATGAGAAATAGCAGCTAGCACAGAGTTAGTCTGGAAGATCTTAATGTTTGCCTTCTTTTTTGGCTTTGTGCTAGTTGGGCTTATCTTTTCAGAAATCATACATATTGAGGAGAGACTTGGCATCTCTCTCTCAAAGCTCTCCCTGCTTCCATCTTGCTACTTTCCAATAGATACCTCTGCCACACCAGCCCCAGATGATGGATGAGAAGGTGAAGAATCTGAAGTCAGGATATCCTAAAATTTAAGGGCTGCCAAAGTAGGAGATAGGCTGGGGAAGGGGACAGGAAGTCATCTTGGTCTTGGTTAGTTTTCAAATCATTTGCATAGGATCAAGGAAATAAGCCCCTTTGCCTCCATTCTGAGGTATCTTCCTTTTGCCTCTTTAGCTCCCTGAAAGGGTTCATAGCAGGTTTAGCTTTACCATCCAGTAGTTCCTGGGAACTGGGTGGTGCTGCCACCTTGTTGCCTATATGGGAACCAGGAGAAGGTCTTGGAGCCCACTGAGGAGAAGTTTGTAAATACTTACCCCATCTGCCAATTGAGGTCTGGGCTTTGTAGTCTGCCTGAGTATCTGATCTGCTTCCGCCCAGGTCTAGGATCTAGCTCCTACTCTCAGACTATTTATCTAGATGCTGCTGCTCTGTTCATGTCTTCTTAAGCCTCTCTTCAGGAGGGTTGGCTAAGAGACATGCCTGGTAGCACCACAGTATGACTTTACGTTAGTCCTGGGCTACAGTCTGTTAAAAGGAAGATTCTTTGTTGCACCTACTGTGTTGAAAGTGTTTTCTGGACAACAGCTGAATATATGATAAAACTCTGGATATTATACATGAACATCTGGGTGGGGGGTCTTGGTGGAGATTGGGCTTTGTGCCTCATTAGTTAACTCCAGCACAACCGGCCCTCCCCAAAGCTTTATGGGTTTATGTTACTTCATCTCAGAGAGGGAGAGGGAGGCAGGGGGAGAAAGAGAGATTGATTCCTAGAATAATATTTTTGGACTTGAGCCAGTTTTCAGTCTCATAACTCACAGATAAGGGGAGAGGCCAGATGCCTAGAAGGAAAATCCTATGATGCTGTGGCAGGTGTCTATGATAACAATTTCTTCTGTTCTTTCTCCAGAAGGACCTTTGGCTATTTAACCAAATAACCATATACTTGGGAAGGGGGGTATGTCAAAATATTGCTAGATTTGTTAAACATAGGTTATAAATGGTCATTGATGGCATAAAAGCCACACATCGGAGTCGGAGCACATTGGAGCAAGGTAATCAACTCACAGTGGACCTAACCAGTGTCATTGGCCCAGTTCCAAAATATTATATATATGTAAATATATAAATATATATATTAATTGGCTCTAATTTTTCATTTGTTGTTGTGAGACAAGGTCTAGTGTAGCTCTTCCAGGTGGGCCTTTAGCCAGCTGAGGCCAAACATGAACCTGATCTTCTAGCTTCTACCTCTGGAGTCGGAAGGATCACATTACATGCCAGTGTGTCTCAACAACCCCATTTTTAGGACTTGCTGAGGATGGAACCCAGGGCCTCTGAATAGACCTTTTTAGTAGTTGGTATAGCTCCACATTGACTCCTTAGGCTATCATAGCATAGAACCTCAAGCATAACCTCTGAGACTGCATTCCCCTCAGCACAGCATCTTACCTAGAAGTAGATGGCAGGGGGCAGTTGTGCCTTAAAGACCTGACAGTGCACAGTGCTGTCTCCCATCACATCTCTGCCTGTCCTGCAAAACCCAGACCCTAAAGGATTATACAAGAGGAGCACACACTCAGCCTTGTAGAACCCTAATGTGGCTGCTGTTCTGTAGTGATATCTATGCTAGAGAAGTATGCAGATCTGGGGAACACATTCAAGAGACCATGGAACAGTTTACATTCATTGAAAACAGATAACAGTATGCACTTATGGTTTTGCCTTATTTTGATTTTTTTATCACACCCGGTTATAATACCTGAATTGCCTATGAATTGTGAAGATCATACTGGCCCTTTATACTGCTGAACGCTGTGCCAATTGTACCAGATAAGCAAGGGAAAAAAAAGGATAATATGTTGGAGACCTTAGTAAGACTCATGTATTCCAGAAAGTTGGAGAAAAACTCAATGAATATTCAGGACCCATCACTTTGATGGGATATATAGATGTCTAGAGATCATCCCTTTCAAATTTAATGCAAACTACTATATCATACAATAATTTAAGGGAAGCATAGCACTTGGCAGGTCTCTTTGGGTTCTGGAGGTTTTATATTTTGCATCTGAGAGTACTGCTGTGGCTTTTATGACAGATGGCCAGTTTTGAGTGGGAGTCAGAGCAGAAAGAGACTCTTAAGGAAGGCCTAGGCTCAGGCATTTCTCACAGTTGTACCAGCGCTTCTTCCTCAGTGCACACCCTGTGTGTGGGAGAGTGCATTGTGACTAGTTGATACAGTCAGTTCCATCCTGGTTCTAAGTGAAGTCAAACAAGCTGAAATGACTATAAGCTTCACTGCAGCTGCACTAGGAGATGGCCTTGAAAGCCAGTGGTGAGGGGACAACCTCCCACTGGCTGGAACTTTAGTTAGTATACCTCATTGGACACTTTATAAGGAAGTAGAAGTTTCTGGAGGTTAAAACATGTGAAACTTGGGGGAAATGACGATGCAAAGCCAACCAGTAAGAATGTAAAAGAAAAAGGATGAAGATAGGAGATAATGACATCTTGGACAGAACGAAGTGAAGAGAGATAAAGAAGTGATCACGAAGTCGGAGAATTGTGTCTCACGTAATAAGCCCAGGAGGGAGTATTTTCCACAGAATTGGCACTAGACAACTAGGGAGACAGAAATGAATGAGCCAAATGATGCCAACCAGTTGTTCTCAGCCACACCCATAGCAGCTCAATAGATAAATAAGAACAATAATCATGGAGGGTCTGCATGGGCTCAACAGTTTGGATTGCACACAGCAAGAATGATCTGGCTGTGACTACCAACAAATATCCAGCCTTCCAGCAGTAGAGACCAATATTAAGATTGATGCTAATTCCAATCTGAGACATTCCAGAGATGGTCTGGCAATGATAGCACCAACAGAGGGAGGGAAGGTTGAGAAGGGGATAGGATAACACTAGTAATTAAGGAGACCAACATGATACTTGGTAAGTTAGCTACATGACCCTGAAAGGGACAGTTACTCATTTTGGTAGAAATAGATATAATCTGGGCATTAAGTTTGCTTTTTCTGCCTCAGGGTTTTAGTCAGATCTACTACCCAAAGGGGTAAATAGTATTTTACCTATCAAAATAAGACCCCAAATACAGTCTTATCAGGCAAAAGACCAATGTAGCAATGAAGGTACAAAACTAGCCCCTTTGTCTTGGGAATTCCTTGTCAGATTACATTTGACCCCATCCCAAAGCTACCAGCTTGACTCTTGGAAGAGCTTGTTGAAAAGACAGCTGAAGCATCAGCCTCAAAGTAATTGAACTTTGGAGAGGAACATCATTCTCCAGGTAGTGTATACTTTAAAGCAACAAGTTCCATAACCCTGTATCTCTAAGAGTAGAATACATGGGTCTGGAGCCAAGGGATAAGAGCAGCAGCTCCTCCACTGGACCCCATTGTCACTTGTGGAGTTTGTACTTCTCATTTCTGCAATGCTATGATCTGGGAGTTTGCACGTACTTAGTTTCCAGAGAGGAACACTTCTGTTAGGAGACATAGCAAGAATCTAATCAAGCCATGAGCCATTGTTACCACATGGCAAGACAAGAAGAGCTGTCAGTATCTAGGCAGGAGGTTATTTACTCTATATTAGGAGGAGGTTTGCTGCTGTATGTTATTGGTAGAAAGAGCCTTCCAGTTTATGTGCTGGGGAATATCTTCATGTTCACGTCCTACTTTTGAAAGTCAATGAGAAAGCACATTAAATCCAGGCTGAGAAGTACAAGTTGACTAGAGCTTCATGCTCTTCAGAGATGACTGTCTGATTATGCTACAAAGTCAGCCACTGAGACCGGCAGCAGGGGTAGGGTGTGTTATGTAGGGACAGTAAAGGTGGGATGTCAGCAAGTGTCAGTGTGGATCTAAGATCATCTTCAGAAATGAGAAATATACTTCCTACTCTGAACTTCCCCTTTCAAAATTTCTTTCAGGAAGAAAAGGCTGTAAGAATGTCAAAGGAGTTTCTTCTATAACTTATATGAAGATGAGATCTTATAAGTGTAATCCAGTAGAGTGAGAGCTGGCACGCTGCCTTAATGTAACAGATAAACTATCATTTTAAAAATATCTTATTTATTTATTTTATACATATGAGTGTTTTGACTGCTTGCATGTCTGTGTACCATGTGCATGCAGTGTCTCCATAGTCCAGAAGAGGGAGTAAAACCCCCCTGGAACTGGAGATAAAAGACAATTGTGAGCTGCCATGTGGGTACTGGGAACTAAACCTGGGTCCACTGCAAGAGCAGCCAGTGCTCTTAACTACTGAGGCATCTCTGCAGCCCAGATAAACCACCTTTTAATCATTATGCTTTTGATAGTGATTATACATTTTTCCATATAATTGTATAGCAAATTCGATTTTCTTCATTGTGAGCTCTCGCTTAGGTCATTTGTCTTTTTCTTTGAGGCCTTTGTATTTTACCACCTATGTATTTAAATTGGCTTACAACTCTTTATTGTACAAAGATTAACTTTTTGGTAGATTGTTCCCCTTTCCCATGTTTGCCTTGTAATGTTGATATTTTTGAAGTGTCTGTCCATGTTTCTGTAGGTTTTAGGAAGAGATGATGACAGCATCATGGGACATGGTGGGATGTGAGTGATTATCAGTATCTTGATGCTGTGAGTTGAGGAGTTTTCTACAAACTGTAGTTTTCTTCAATCTCCACCCTTGGTCAGTCCGTAGAGTAAGATGGGTTTTTGCCCTTATCCTGATTCCCTGTGGTCTGGAGTCCTACCCTGGCCCTATCTTTATGCACCTTCAGTTTCTCAAGGTACACAGTCTTAGCTCCATGGGCCAGAGAGCCAGAACGATAGGTGCCAAGCATGGTGTGCTATTTAAAAAGTGCTGCTGGCACAGACAATAAGGGCTACATTGAATAAATGGGACCTCCTAAAACTGAGAAG
>LOJH01009805.1:336-15713 GCA_001685095.1 Ellobius talpinus
TTAATCTGTATATTGCCATATGGCTGTGGCTTACCGACTAAAGTTCCCAGCGTCTATCTCCAGCGGCTCTATGGCTTCTCCCTGACTTCACCCTTCTTTTTCCCAGCATTAAGCCTAGCTTTCCCTGTCTACCTAAGTTCTGCCCCGCTATGGGTCCAAAGCAGTTTCTTTATTCATTAATGGTAATCACAGCACACAGAGGTGACTCCCACATCACTCTTGTTCAGTTTTGTACTCGTGGTTCTGTAAACTTTCAGATTCCACTCAACATAGTGCAAATTCTGTTTCTTTGACAGCAGAAATATATTCTGCTCATCATAATGAATGCTGTGGTATCTTCTCTATTTTACGGTCTATTTATCTTACACAGGTACTCAGAGGTTCAGGGAAGACAGTGAAAGAGCTTTGTATAAAATGTGCACACATGATAATATTACCCAGTGTGCTGCTAGTGGCTGATTGTCTGATGTTATTTGTTCTCATTTCTGTTTTTAAATAGAATACAAAAATAGAGAGAGACCAAGTTGGAAAGCACAAGGATAGGAAGAGGATAGACTGGGAAGAAGAAAAAAAAAGGTCACTTGTACGTTTCCTGGGAGCCTTTGGTTTTCACACTTTCCAGTGCAGTTTGACAGGTGTAATTGAGAAGGAAAAAAAAAGTTCAAGAGGGAAGCCATCTCAGAGGTGCCTTTCCTCTGGATTTGAGAAACTGACAGGGGATTACAAATAAAGCTGTGTTCTAAAGCACAGGTTAGCCCTTGCCTCGACCCTCTTTCACACAGACTTTGAAGACCCATAAATGGGGTGACAGGAGGGTTTTGAGTGTTGTGTCTGAACACAGTGCTCAACAGTTACTGTGGAAAGGCAGACTCCACCCCACTTGAGAAACTAGCCTGGAGAACTGACCGGCAAAGTGTTCTGCTTGGATGATTTCCTTTATGTCCCTTCCGGTTCCTTGTGTTGTCTTTTTTGGGATGATAGTCACAAGCTATAGGGCTGAGTTCATTCTGCATATAGGTAATTGTTTGGCAGCACCATTTCAATTCTGGCCTCAGAGAAGATACAACGGTGCCTCGAATCCCCTTGAGTTTCTGTGGCTATGTCAGAGAAGGAGCACAATGGCAAGATACTCAGGCTCAACATATTTTGTTGTGCAATGTGCCTATTTCTGTGATCCTGTTGGATGATTGCACTTTAATTTTTTGAGTAAATAATATGTTAGTGGACATAGAGAATCGAATAATAATTTTTAAATAATATTTTTAAATAATTTAAAAATAACAAATAGGCCTTTTTAAATAACAAATATGCCTTTACTATATTATTCCTTAGGGAATGCATCTATAAATGCAAACTCACAACGATATACAGAATGATGGTTGGAAATATTTTATGTGTATTATAAAATATATACAATGTAAGCCAAGAGATCTATAAAAATGATTGTACGAAAATGCTATTTAAAGTTTGATCCATATGGAAAGTAACACAGAGCTATACTCACAGATATTATTGCCTGGCTGGTCTTATTAGGTCTAATGAGAAAAAATGCTTCAAAAAATAGTAGGTACCTAATATATGCATGCATGTATCAAGTAAATCCCTTTGACCACCTCTGAGGGGCTGCAAGTGTGCTGATTGCTGCCCACAACTTGTATAGGAGGCTTCTCTTCTATGAATCTCCAATTCACATACTGAGAACAATATTGAAAAAAGATCCCCATTATTTCCAGCCTTTTCTTGTTTTCCCTCTGCCCTGGCAGTTGGCTGAGATCTAGATGTCAGTTAACTGCCCTCTGTAAACTACACTTGGTTCCTTCTTTCTTTTCAGTCCCACAACATTTTGAATGAACCACGAAGAGTTTAAAGAGTATTCTGGGATGTATCCATCAACATTAGAAAAATCCAAGTATTCATAAATGTCCTGCAGGAGCTGAGCTAAGAAATTTGGGGATGACCATAAATGAAGCATATTCATGTTACTAAAACAGCTTGGAGTATTTTATATGAAATGCATGCATGGGTGTGTAATTACCATACTTAGTAAGATGATAGATGTATGTATTGGGTAAAGGGGTCAGAGAGAGGAAATTTCATCCTTATAACAGCAATGGAGTAGAGGGAGGGATTTGGAAGAGACTGTGCGTGAATGATGTGAGTTCAGAATGGAGGATCATTTAGAAAAGAGCAGTCTCTGCCCAAAGACAGAGTGGGTGAACAGATTTGGTTCCCTAGGACACCTGCTAAACAAGACTTTCAAAGCACAGGCGTGGGAAGCACCCTGCTGAGGGAGTGAGTATGGTAAGAACCAGCCTGACTGCTGCAAAGCAGAGGAGGTCACTTGAGAACTCCAAGTTCTCAAGGCCAGAGAGGGTCTTGAGAGGCAATCTGGGAAAGACACAGGGCTTAGCTCACCCGAGATGGAGTGTGAACAAGGGTGTGTGTGTCCCAATAGGGCTAGAGGCAAGAAATCATCCTTTACCTACAGCACTTCTTGACTTTCCTTGGTGAACTTCACGGTGCTTGGAAACCCTAATCATATTGGTTTGGCTTCCTAGTTAAGAGACCGAGATTTTAAAAACACATCTTCCCACCAAGGCCATTATTCTTCAAATATGAGAGCTGCATGGAAATTTACTTTAGAAACTTTCCCTGGGCCCCTAGGCCCTAATTAAAAAGAAGTCTTGGATAAAGAGGAGAGCTTTGCCTATCTTCCCGAACATGGGGAGTGGTGTTCCAGAGAGATTTATAATGTAGTTCGTTCTGTAGCTGTAACCATTCTTTTGAGGAATGTCTGCCACTCGGCCTTATAGTTACTTAAGTGCCAATATTGAGAGGCGGCAAGACAGATCAGGAGGTGTGCCTCAGAGATTTTTCTTGCTCACTGGGGCTTCTTCACTTATCTCCTTCTTGAGGAGGGCTCAGCCATGGAATTGGTACTTCAGGAAGCTAGTGTTTGCCTGACCTGAGGGAAGAAGGAATAGCATAATGAGAATTCAGTGCCAGGAGCTTGTGCTACCTGCTACAATACTCCGTCATCCTGGGGGATGCAGTGATCATTCCTGGTTGTACTTAGTGATGTTGGGATGTCCCAGCTTGGAATTAAGATGTGGTTGATGTTCACTTTCTCCTCCGATGTATAATAAAGGTGACTGGTGAGCACCCTATGAGCTAATGGTAGATGGTGTTTCAATGTTTTCTATATGGGCAGCATAAACCATTATCTCATTGTGAGTGTTCAGCCAGAGGATGGTTTTACGACTTCCACTTTTCAGATGTAGAATTCAGGGTTTAGTGGCATTACAGGTTGTATTGCTGGTCCTGTTGGTGTATTGGTAGAACTGGGGTGAAAAACATCCAGGTTCTTTTAAGATTAATAGAGTTAAGCAAACTTTGAACTTAAGAATGAGTCATCATTATGATGTAACTCATTTTTAAAAGAGGGTTTTGTGCTTATCTTCACCCAAGAAAGCTAGAAACAGGGATGGCCTAGAAGCTACATATATCCCATCCCAAGAGCCTTCTGTGTGTTTATTATAGCTCTTTAAAAATTGAAATAGAATCACATCAGTTTCCCATCTCCCTTTCCTGTCTAGGCCCTCCCAACTAGCCTACCTTGAGCCCCTCCCATGTCCCCACACTCTCAAGCCAATATCCTCTTTATTGTTATCACACACATATACATTTTTACAAATATATACATATTTATGCACACACATAATACAACCTGCTGTGTCTTCTTTTTGTGTGGTTTAAAGGCTGACCATTCTACATTGGGCAACCAATAAGGGTCTTAACCCTAAAGAGAGCTAATTCTCTTTTTCCCAGCAGTCACTAGTTGCCTGTAGCTCTTTGTCTAGGGATAGGACTATGTAAATCTCTTGCCCCTTCCACACAAATATGTCTGTTGATATTGTCATCTTTAAATTTGCTTGTGGATCCATTTCTAGGGACTAGTGTTTCACCGCAGACTCCCTGGCATTTTGGTTCTCAGAGTCTCTCTGCCCCATTTTCCGTGATGTTTCTAGAGCCGTAAACCAGCACTGCGATGTAGATGTATCTGTCTTCTCAATGCTCAATGTCTCTAGAGCCGTAAACCAGCACCACGATGTAGATGTATCTGTCTTCTCAATGTCTTCTCAATGCTTCACAAGATTTGTTGGTGTCTGCGTTTTTGTGTGCGTGTGGTTTCTGTGGTTGTCTCCATTTGCTGTGAAGATAAAAAGAGAAGATGCTTGGATGAGGGCTGTGGATACACTCGTCTATGGACATGAGGAGAAGATTGGAGTGCAGTAAGAAATTACGCTTGTCTAGCAAAACGGCAGTGGGAGATTCTCTTCTAGGTGCTATGATCTCACTAGCCCTAGGAATCTGGTTAGGTCTCCAACACTAGGCATGATCTTCCTCTTCTTTAGCGGACCTGAGGACCCATCAGACAGCTGATGGATGCCACTGACATGCGAGTGGGTGTTGTTTACTGTCTATGTGTATATGACATGAAATAAGAAAACAGGAAATACCAGAAATCAGGAAAGTATACAGGGATCACATGCAGTGAGTAGCAGGACGCAGGTGATAGGAAATGGGAATGGAATAAAGGGGGAGAAGGCTCCAGCCGGGGAGGAAGGAGGGAAGTCAATACAGAAGAAGTAGGAACTAGAGACAAATAACACCAAGGTTGGTTGATAAAAAAAAACCTCAAGGATCATATTATTTTATATTTACCCCAAATTACAAATTATATGCAATAACAAAGAAGTGTATTTGTATGCATACACACATATATCTGCATATCTACATATATAAATGAATACACACATCTTAAAGGAAGTTAAGCCACTTGGAGTGACAGGGTTCTAAATAAGAAAAGAAAAAAAAAGACTCAATATCAGTAGGAGGAACCTCCCTTCAGATTTTTTGATAGGTCAGTCTTAATGAATCCAAAAGCAATACGAATTATTACAGCAGTCTTTTGTTGTCTCTAGGAGATGAGGGTAGGCCCTATTGCTGAAGGCACTGTACATTTAAGACAAAAGACTGGATGATTCGACCTGGGTCTGACCTGAAAGTCTCTTTCCTGTGCTCTACCTTCCAGGGTTTCACAAAATGCTATTAAACCTTCCAAGGGAGGGGAACAACTAAACAGTTGATTCTTGAAATCCACAGGACAGGAGGAAGGGACTGATTCCCACGAGTTGTTCTGGGACTCCTATGGTGCATGTGTGCCCACAAACACGTACACACACATATAAATACATGCATAAATTCAATAAATATTTTAAGAAATTTGGAAATAAAGCAGTCATACACAGCTGCAAAGCCTGTGAAACGTGACAATCACCAGAGTATCGAGATATTCATAAAGATAATTAAGTGACTCTCAAATGGCCTGTATAGTTTTGTTTTGTGTTCAGTTTTGGGGACTGAGGTTGAACCTAGGGCCTCAAACACGATAAACAAGCCCCGTACCACTGTGATACATGCCCCTTATGTGTAGATTCTAAATAGAATTGTCTGATAAAAAGAGATGGGGCTTTGGGGGAAAAATGGAAATTGGTGACTTATCTTAGGTCTAGCATAAGAAGAACGCAAGACAAATTTAGAATATTCTATTGTGTCAGAAATCAAATCCATTATGTCATAGTAAAAGTTCTCAAAAGACCATTCACCACCACTGGCTAAAATGAGCTAATGTCTGTGCCAGAGAAAATAATAATTAGAGTGGATTGAAATATACCACATTAAAATATATGTTTATGTCTATTGCTTTAATGATAATATTTAAGATTTCCCCTTATTTCCAGCCTTGGAGAATGCTGAGGATCCTTATTAATTTGGTGGCTGACATACAGAGGGAAGGAATCAAGTAACTATCTTGTTTGATATAGATTGAAATCCAAATAATCAAATAATGAAAAGAAATTTATCTTTATGGCCATCAGCCATCTACTTAACCAACTGGGGAGAGTGGTAAAATATCATTATCATAAATTAATAAATCTGGAGAATATGATCAGCAAAGGAAACCTTATTAGAAGAAGGTGGATCACCTACCGAGTAATTTCTGGTGTAGGTACACCCTGCAGTTCATGAAGGGGTCTTTCCTGTAGGAAGCCTGTCTCCAGAAAAAAAAAAAAAAAGATTTTATGAGAGCTCCGGGTCAAATCGTACTGTTAACACAGCTAGGAAAATCCACCCTAAGAGTAACTATGAGACAAATAATCTCCTTTAGTTTTTTATTTATTTTAAAATACTCTTCTTTCTCTGTTTGTCTGTGTCTGCATCTAGATATTTTTCTCTGTGTCTCTGTGTCACCTTTTCCCTCTTCCCCTCCCTATTGTGTGTGTGTGTGTGTGTGTGTGTGTGGGTGTGTGTGAATGTCATGTGTGAAGTTCTGAACAAGTATGTGGAGTCAGATTTCCTTTTTCCACTTTTCTGTGCGTTTTCATCTTCAGGTTTGAAGTGCAAGTATTTTACTTGATGAGCCAGCTCACCAGGCTGCCTCCTTAAATTTTTAAGGAACAAGTTAGAAGGTGTAGAGAGACATATTGAGAAACCAAGAGAGAAGTGGGCAGCTCTAGGACTTTCTAGGGCAGCTTCAAGTACAGACAAACACCAAGGCCTTCTGAGTCCACAGTCATTGTTATTTTATTCCCTGTGTTCTATAATGTTTAAGATGTGTTTCTGCTAAAAGTCACTACGTAAGGCTGGATGAGGCAGCCTCATCCATTAGGAGAAGGGATCCCAAGCACAGGAAAAGGAGTCAGACTCCCATTGTTGGGAGTCCCACAAGAACTCCAAGCTAAACAACATAAGGTTATACAGAGGACCTAGCTCAGACCCATACAGGGTCTAGATTTGTTGCTTCAGTTTCTGTGAGCCCCTCTGAGCTCTGGTTAGCTGATTCTGCAGGTTTTCTGATGATGTCCTTGACCCCTCTGGCTCCTAAAATTGAGATCAATTTTGATAAAATTGAGCTCAGTTTTGAATCCCCAAATGGCACTCAAGAAGTGTAAGAATTTAAATAATACAATTGCCTCTTTCTTGTCTCACTCTCCTAACCTAGACCAAAGATTTGAATGGAAGTGGCAGATCTGCATAGTGATGCCAGCATGATAATGTGCCACACGTGTCTGTGACTCTTGAGGGTGCAATGATACCCATGGAGATAGTCTCTATGTTGATGCAGATGGTACTGTGGTACCAACAGGTGAGATTGTAACTGAAGATGATATCCCAGCATCTTCTTTGGCTTAGCTAAACCGTGAAGATATGGTGGTTTCTCTGTCTCCATTTAAAAAATAATTTTAAGTAATTCTTTGACAATATCATCCAGCATATTTTGATCCTATTCACAACCGTTCTCCCAACGCCGCTCAGATCTATACCCTTTCCTGCCTACCCAAATTAGTGTCTTCTTTTTTAAACTCACTGAATCCAATTTGTGTGACCTGTAGAATCTAGGTACATGGCCATCAATAGGAACATACCCTACCAATGATCACAACCTTACAGAATGCTGACTCTCCCAGTGGTTATAAACTGTCACTAGTTCGTTAGCTAGGGAAGATGTCATGTCTGCCTCCCTGCTCCATGCTTAGATTTTGTCTGGCTTGATGTTGACAAAGTCCTGTACATACCGTCCCAACCACAGTTGAGTTCATACCTACAAATTCTGCATTGAGAAAATACTGTTTCATGGTCATCATCAATTGCCTCTGGATCCTGCACTCTTCCTGCCCTCTCTTTTATGATGGTCCTTGAGTCCAAGGAGGAAGAGATATAATAAAGACATCCCGTTTAGGGCTGAGCATTCCACAGACTCTTATTCTCTGCATCCTGAGCAGGTGTGGATTTCTGCGTTAATTGTTGTCTACTGTGAAAAGAAACATCCCTGATGAGGGTTGGGAGATAGATGAATTAGTGTGTGGATGCGACAGTGAGTCATTAGGAGTTAGTTTAATAAATACTATGTCCATTTAACAGAACCATAGCAGTAGGGCAATGCCAGGACGAATGAGTCATCTTGCCACAGGTTCTTAGATCCAGGAATAGTGCAAGCTATGAGTTCCATCTCGTAGAGCAAGTCTTAAAGACAGTCACAAGGAGTGGGTATCCCTTGACATCCGTGCCGTGATGGCACCACTGAGCAGGCCTTGCCAGGCCAGCGATTATGTTTTTGTAGCTTTCAGGGTCCACAGCTGGATAACACCGACTGCTTCTCTCCTTGATCACATGTATGTTATCTCTCAGCAGTGTGGAATTTAGCCAGTGGAGATGAGGTTTCCAGGTTCACACCAGCCTGGTTTCTCCATGTTCCATGACACACATACGAAGGCATGCAGTGTCGTCAGTGGTAATTCTTACCATGAAGTTCTGGAAGGTAACCAAGAGCAATGACAGCAATCTATATTGTGTACGGCGCGGGGGGGGGCAGTCTATGGGACCCACTGGCCTGTATGCCCTAAGCAGTAAACCGTTCCATGAGCTAGGCTGTCTATTGCTGGTGATAGCTGCTTACAGGGACATTGTCAACCCTTTATATCTCTATTTAAATATTTTTATATGTTTATGTTTCAGGAAAGTCAACAGTAAGTAGGTTTCCATATACATTTTCAAGAGAAGTCTGTAGTGTTATTGTTCTTTGAAATGTGTCTCCGATTTTCTGGCTCCATCACCCACCCAGCTGCTGTCTTACGCCTCTTTTCCTTGTACTCTCCACTCTCTAAGCATCATAGAAGCTGCATATGCAGGTGTGGAGGCCATTACCTCTTGAAAATTAATTGCCCACCACTAATGGCCCAGAAATATTTAGTTTCATTTCATGGCACATGGTTGCAAAGATGGACTCTCAGACAACATCTCAAATCTACAGAAGTCTAGGTCCTGTATTTCATGTCCAATACAGCACCACATTTGTCTCAGTCACCACCTCTGCAATACTGGGGCTATAAATTTCTTTAGACTATGCCAGTAATTGATGAGTAAGATGTTTATGTTGAGAATACCTCTTGGCAATTATTATTATTATTATTATTATTATTATTATTATTATTGTTTTTATTTTCTTTGTATAAAATCATTTTTAGGCCTTCTGACTTTTAGTATGTCTAACCTGAAGCTTGGGACAAAATAGCAATTTAGTAAATATTGTATATGTTAATGAAATCAAGTTGGATAGGGGTCTTTATATGGCACCAAAAAAGCAAGGAAAAACAAACAAACCCTAACCAATGTCTTTTTTGGCTCTAGCTATTGCAGAAAACACATAGGCTTACTATTACAAAACTTGCAAACATCTATATTTCTTTATAGAATTATTTCTATACTTTAAATATAGAATATTTGCAAAGAAACTAGATTGTTTCTAAATATGCTTGCAACAAGGTATTTGCTGACAAGATGTCTCTGATTTGCATTTAAAAGGCACTGGGATTTTGTCTTTTTATATGTTGTACCAGATCCATATTTGGTAGCTTCAAATTTACACTGAAATTACTTTAAAAGCTCACACATTAGGATACAATGGACTCCAACTTGGCAGTTAATGAAGTGCCGCCTTCCTCTGCTTTGCTTCTCTTCTAATCTTAGAAGAAAGCATTTCACACTTTTCAGACAAACTCTATCCTTTTGTTACACAACTCCTTCCTTAGCTTTAGCTACCTGGCAGTTCCAAATAATTGTGCAGCTGCCATCTAGTGGGCATGATATGTAATGGCGTTAAGGAAACAGCTCAGAACTCACTGAATCGGAAACGGTGGTTACTCCTCGAAGGAGGAATTTACTAAACACATTAATATGTTTCACGATGGTGAAGCCATTTGACATAAAATTCTAGCCAGAGCTGTAGAGGAATGTCTCAAACTTTTGATTCCTTTGTATTAAAATGTAAAAAATATCAAAACCACCATGAGGTGCAACTACAGATTTTAGAATGACTCAAGACAGGAAGAGGGCAAAAAGTGTCAGCATTCAAACGCTGATAAAGTCGATGAAGATTATAAACACACGTCGCTGTGGGGAGGCAGAGCAGTTCAACCACTCTGGAAGGCAGACAGCGGCTTTTTATAGAGGTAGACATATGCACACTAACCACTCTGGAAGACAGAGCCCGGCTTCTAGGTAGACATATGCGTACTAGAATCCCACAGCTACATCTCTACACACTTATTCCAAGAGAACTGGAAAAGTTATTTATGTAACCTCTGCACACAATGTCTACAGAAGCTTTGTTTGTAATAATCAATAGCCGGAAAGACACCAAATGTCCACCAAGTAATTAATGGATAAATGATGATCCATCGGAATACCTTAATCCAACCCTAAACAAATGAAGTATTGATATGCATAACAACACAGATGACTCTCAAGTGAGTGTCTGGAAGAAATCAGACTACATAGGATATAATTCCACTCGTAGAACATTCTGTAAACAAGAAATCCCCCAAACAGCAATCAGCTCTGTGAGTATCAGTGACGGGGGTATCAGACAAGGGGACAAATCACGGATAGGAGTGACCTTCTGCTATAAAGGACTTGTTCTCTATTTTTTTTATTGATGGCTCCCATGATGATATGGTTTAAAAGTCTGTCAAAAGCTATGTGATTTGATACGTTGGAAAAATATGGCAATAAATAAAGGGAATATTAAAATACTTCACAACAGGACACTAAATAGCTTTAAATTTTTGATTATAATCACTGCAGAGCAGGATAAGGGCAGTCAGGGATCCTGCGTCTCAGTTGTGTGAGACAAACGGAAAGAGGGTGAGACAAATCGGACATAAGACCTTCCACGTGGACCCATAGGAAATCTGGGGAAAATTGTCTCCAAAACCTTCACTGCCTAATGCTTTGCCCTCAAGTTTATAGCTTTATTCTGGTTTCGGACTCAGAGCTCCTCTTATTGCTTATGAAGCAGTAGCCTATTGACCACTTTGTTAGATGACACATGTATTCCAGTGAATAGCATTTAATTATGTTTTTATTTTTCAAAATGTTCCTATAACTGCATAGCCTTGTGAGGAGGTCAAGTTGTTATTTCTATTTTAAAAGTCCTCTATGATCATAGAAGTTATACCATTTTAAAAATCTATTTTTTTTATCCTGGGATGACATTATACCATAACTAATCATGTACATTGATGAAAAATGAACTTTATTGTTACCTTGATATTTAATAGATTGCGTAGAATCAAATGTTTCATGATGTATTGTCAGTACTTTTAAAGAATCTAAAAATAAAAATAAATACAGCAAGCAAGTTGTAAGCTATAGAATAATGTGATAGCCGGTTAATTTGCCAAGGATAAATTTGTTAAGAAGTTGTAGGATTCGATATTCAAAATTATTCCCAATATTTTTATCAAGGCATTATCTAAGCGTCCATTTAGTGATTGTGATGCAGGAACACCCTGAACTGAATCGCTCCTGACAATACAATGTAGTAGTTTGCTTTTCCTAGAATAGCCAGTGATACTTAACTTTTTCCAGCATCTGAAATCTGGAATTTTGTGTGCCTGGTGTCTGATAAGTTCTGTTCCTCCCTTCAAGTTTCTTAAAGACACCAACAATCCTATTATTTAGTTTAATTGACAAAAATTGGAAGTGGTTCTAGAGAAGGCAAGAACTTCATCAATTTGGAGTCTAGTTTTCAAATGGGAAGTTAGGACTTTCATCGTTTTCACTCAGAGCTCTTTGAAGTTCCCCAAGTTTAAAACATGTACAATGTGGCAATCACTTTTTTATATCATTTTACACAGCAATCTATTATATTCTGTGTAACTCCACTGTATAGATGAGAAAAGTTAGAGGTTGGACTATATGAGATACCATCCATGATCTAGGATGTAGAACTAGTAAATCACATGCTAACTCTTATTTCTGGGTCTGCCCTGACTCTAATAGTATTTTCTGTGTCTAATTTGAATTTTTTATGATAATAATTTTGCTTTCCATTTTATTAGACATTTTATGACTAGCCACATTCCACATTCCAACTTAATATACGTTAAGCTTTCATTCATGGTAAAAATTAATCTTTGAGCTGGGTGGTGGTGGCGCACGCCTTTAGCCCCAGCATCTGGGAGGCAGAGGCAGGCAGATCTTTGTGATTTTGAGGTCACCCTGGTTTACAAGAGCTAGTTCCAGGACAGGCCCCAAAGCCACAGAAAAACCCTGTCTTGAAACAAACAAACAAACAAAAACAAAACAACAAAAACAACAAAAGATTAATCTCTGAAAAGCATCTACCTTGTAAAACATTTGTATTATATATTATAGCATTTTGATTATAATTCACATGAGATTTGACAGATCTTTTAAGAAGAAAATGATTGTGAAAATTGTTTTGTAATTTTGCCATGGCTCTTTCAGCAAGGCCATGCTGGAGCTGAGATTCAAACCCAGCTCTTTGCAGTTTCAAAGATGTAGTTTACATGCCTGAAAAGTTAATTACAATTACTGTTTCCTTTAACATTGGTATATTAGTATTAATGAAGGGATCTTATTTTTTATTGCATTAGATTGTAAGCATTGTGAATATACAGATTACTCTCTTGAACTTTCAATTTCCGTTACTCAATACTTACCTAACTTTTTAACAAGGGCTTACTATACAGGGATTCATAAAGTGATTGAATAAATAAAATTAAATTATTGAATTATCGAATAAGTCAAAACTGGATGGAAGGCAGCTTTGTTTGGCAAGTTAGTTAATTTGTCTATCCATCTATTTATTTGGCATTCATTTGCAAATGAGTTACTGTGTTCTCCATTCTATGCCAGGTACTGAGCTGTGGGTATGCAACAATTTGGTTTATTCAAGGTGCATCCATTCTAATGGATCAACGTCTGTACCAAAACCAGTTGCTAAGTCTTTTGACTCTTGCACCCGACTGAGTTCTTGACATATAATGATGGGGAAGATAAGCAGAAGTGATCACGATACGCATGGAAATTTTAAATAAATGGAAAATTTCTATGGCGATAGGAAGACACAATCTGCTAATTCAGTGGACTTCAGCTTTCTCTGATCTAATCTAGATGAAGTAGCGTTTATGATAAATAAACAAAAACAGAAGAGGATAATACAATCGATTTCATCATTGTACAGAATCAGTTTTCGCCTTTGAAGGTTAAAATGACACCGCTGTTTTATGGGGTGAATGCCGCTCTGCAAATAGTACTGGTCAGCTGTGCGTCTCCACAGCATCCGTCCTTTCTACGAGAGATGTGTCAGCGATAAGTGGGGCGATGTTCAAGCTTCATATGTAGGGAATATTGAATCTCATTCATGCTGAAGGGCCCTGATAATGCTATGGGAATATTAGTTAATGTCCTTTCAAATGTGTTCAGATAATTTTATGAATGAACACGGTCGTGTGGGTCTAAGGGCTCACAATAAAAGGCATCGAGAGGAAAGGGGTGCTTGAAAGGACAGGGGAAAAAACCAAACCTTTTTTCACTGTGAGAGAAAGCAGAACACGGTAGATTTCTTTTTCCAAAGAAAAATCCCTTGACTGCTATAAGGATAGAGCCTCAGCTCAGCCTTGAGTGACCTACAGCACTAGCCACCTTCTGCGAGTTATTTACATTTCTCTTTTTGGTAGGAGAATATCAAGTGAAAAGGATAAATAGCTAAAACTTAGATGATTACAGTGAAGTACTTGTCATGCTTTACTGACGACTTCTAAAGATACACACATACACAGATACACATCTTCCTGATTAAATATATTGTATTTTTTTATATAACTTTTAAAGAAACGCAGTGTGTTCTGTAGTTGCAGTGTTTTTCAGTGGACTTTAAAATTCCTGTGTGACATGCCCTGGGATTTTGAAAATGTACTGATTACATTTTGTTCTCGGTATGTAGTGCAGGGGACAGGTGATTTTGTATAACCTGCAGCAGATGGAAAATATCACTATGTTGGCCCAATTTCCCTATGCTTTAATCTACTAAAGCAAGAAAAGACATAAGTTTGTAGGGAGGAATTAGATTCAGATTAGGAAGAGAAAGTCAACTCTACGTGCGTTACTGAGTACTTTCAAGCATAAAGTGCCTTTCAGACATCACAGAGCCTCAGACGACTCAAAAGTGGATCTTGCTGCTCATATAGAAATTTACAGGTGTTTAATGCAAATCCAATTTTAATTCAGTCTTAAGGAAATACATAAGGTTCAAAGCACTGTGTAGGTTTAAGAGGGAGGGGATCACTTCACGAAACGGCATGAGCAGATATAGACGCCTCCTCCTTCCTCTATTGAGACTCTGTGATGTCCCCAGCACACACTGGATGAAGTCTCAGCTGACTGACAGTGTGCATGAGGCTTTCATGAACTGACCCAGCTACTTTTTGTCTGCACACTTTGATATGCCAATGAGCCTTAACTGCTGACAGCACTGTCTTCTTCCCTTTTCGTCTGCTATCACTGCCTGAATTACAAGCCGACTAAAGTAGTTGGCATTTAGCCAGTGCCCCAGACCTATTATTTAATAAGTTAATGAGTAGTCACATCTAGGTCTATCATGCTTTTGTGCTGTTCTGTGTGTGGAGCAACTGCTTAGTATGATTAATATCTGTGAACTCACTATTTACAACTTTTTCTGATACTGAGGCTCATTTTTCTTGTTAAGAAGGGAATAGTAACAGTACCTATTTCCTAAAATAGAATTGTTGCAAGAATTAAACTGGTTGAAAGTAAAGTGTTAAAATTAGATTAATATTGTGCCTATGTCAGTGAGGGGCATAAATGTGTGCCATATGCATGCTTGCTGTCAAAATTGAGTACCACCAAGTACTGACCAGAACAATTGCTAACGTATACGAATGGAAGAAAGCCATGGGAGAGTCTTTGCCCAAGTGTAAAATCTTCACATGGAAGAAAAAGTTGATTTCTGGCAAATAGAGTTCAAGGAAACTAGGTAAAGGAAAGTCATTATCCAAGAAACACAGGAGTTGGGTAGGCTTTAACTGTAGGACATCTATCATTCTCCTACCCCAACATACTGTCATCAGAGAGCCAAATGCTTGAAAATGTTTGGCTAGCATCATTACTGTGAGTTTAATTCCTTTCTCTTATATTGCCTCTCAGTTCCACCTATGGGAGCCAGTAAAATAATGAGATGAAATGAAATTGCAGGCCTGTGGTTGCAGCACTTGGGAGGTAGAAAGAGGAGATTGGCCACAGACAGTAATCTGTCTCTACACAGAGAGTCTGAAACCATCCTGGGCTACAGGAGATCCCATCTCAAATGCAGCTCCTCCTGCAAACAAAAGAGGTAGAAATTTCAGGTTTGTGATGTCTATAAGAAGTGCCAAGCCTGGCGGTGGTGGCACACGCCTTTAATCCCAGCACTCGGGAGGCAGAGGCAG
>LOJH01009806.1:0-11433 GCA_001685095.1 Ellobius talpinus
TTCCCACCGATTGCTGTTGGTTTGGGCCAGAGAAAGGACGCGAATTCCCGGTGGCTAAACTTAAGCAGGGAAGGAAAATTCCGAGGCTTTGCTCACTGTTCACTGGTCGGGCGTGGAAGGAGGGTAGGGTAGAAAGACACCCCGTGGCGCTGGCTGGAGGGCTACCCTGAAAATAGGAGGACTTGCAGTCCAATCTCTGGAAGGAATTAGGATCACTGAAAATGTAGTCACTGGTTCCAAATGTCGCATTCCAAGTAGCTTTGGCGACACGGTGTCCCCGGACTACCTAAACTTCCCGCAGCAGCCGGAATTGCGGTGCCACTCATCACAACGGCAGATGACGTTTTGGGCCTCGGGTGCTCTCGGGGGAGCGCAGAGAGGGGGAGGGGTGGCACGGAGCGGGTGGCATGTAAGGACTACTGCGGGAGAGCCACGCAGTCGGGGTCCTGCCCGACACCAGCTTGTGAGACGTCGTGGTGCTTACCCCCACCCCCCTTGTGCGATAAACCACGCTGAGAGTGTGGCGAGCCCACGTTTACTACTGGCACCTCCGCGGCCTCCCTCCTTAATCTCGTCTCCAGCGGGTACCAGCACAGGGCCGGCAACGTGATGCGACCTGCGGCGGCTGCCACATCAGCGCGCAGGGATGCCGTGCGCGCGCCCCGCGGCCTCGGGAGCTCGGTCCACACGCCCCAGAGGACAGCAGTCCCCAGGTGCCAGTGACCCCGCAGCTCAGGATAAATACGAATTTGAATCCCATCCCCGCGGACGTGGAGACCCCGGGTTGCTCCTGCACGGAATGGGACAGTCACGTTCCCTCGGGGGGCATTCGAGATCGCCGGTGGCACGTGAACCCAGAAGGGACCTGGGCCCCAAATGCATGCGCATTGGAGCGCAGCAGGGCCAGGGCAGTAGCGCTTGGGTTCCGGGGACGGATCTGGGTCGCCGGCCAAGGCGGCTGGAGCGAGTCACGTGCCGCCGAGCCTCCTCCCAGCCTGGTGCGCGGCTGAGGAGCCCGAGTCCTGGGCGGAGCCCCCGGGATGAGTTCCTCTCCAGCACCCTCCCGGGTTCCTCGAGTAGGACGACAAGGCGCGTTTTACAGCAGGCGATTAATTAAAGATAACTGTGAAAGTAATTTTTAAAATGTGGATTTTTATTTTAAGCCCCGACCTGCCCGCTCGTCTCCACCTACGTGGTTGATCTCTGTGATTCCGAGGCAAGTTAGAGCTCCAGACAGCATTATTCGTTCGGTAGAGCATCTCTGCTTCTTTCTAGTTCTTAACCGTCTAGGTTAGGCGGGGGCTCGGGAGATTGAGGTGAAGCATTTTAAAAATAAAAATAACAGCTCCCCGTCCAGATTTTTGAAAGTTCGCGGTACTCCACAAACATATTCCAGAGTCAATTCCCCGTTTAAAATGATGACTAGAGAGAGCATTAGGGGAATGAATAAGTCTGGGTCCCTGCATCTTGGCCTTGCTGGCAGAGCTAAGAGTCACAAGGCCATCATCGGGACAGAGGAACTGTAGGACTAACTCGGGCCAGCTTTTACCTGTAGCTGAAATGGGAGGAAGGGTCCAGGAGCTTTGGGGATCAAGGGGAAGAGCTCAAGTGAGCTCCGAAACTCGTCCTCTGAGAAGACGAGGCTGGGATGTGCCCCTCAGCCTTGTCCAGCAACATCTCCCCTCCCTGGCTTCCCGCTCTTTAGATCCAAACTAATTTTACAGTCAACGTTTCCGAAGAGTGAGCTCTTCTGATGCAGCTCAAGATGTAAAGGGGCTTCTTGGCCGTTTGATTTTTAGTCTTTAGTTCTGTGTGTTGTTCTTTGAGACAGGGTTGCGCTGTGTAGCCTGGACCAAGCTGGCCTAGAACTTGAACACTCAGATGTGGCCTGCCTCTGCTTCCCGAGTGATGGGATGGATTAAAGATGTGGGCCATCACACCCAGCTTTGGCTCACCCTCAAGACCCCCTTTAATCGCCGTGGTTACTCTTGCTTCCTTCCTATACTTTCTTTTCTCTTGCCCTTCATGCTGACCGTTCTGTTTTTTTTTCTTTTGCCGTGTCCCCTCTCCCTGTTTTCCCTGCCACATGCCACCTTTCCCCCGTGTTTTTGTTCTGTTTTCTCTTTGCGTTCTTCCTTTCATGGTTCTTAGGATGACATTTCCTACATATCCCATCTGAAACTTGAGTCTCTTGCCACTTCTGTCTCAAACTGTTGCCTGTGGGGATCAGTGGTCATCCTCCAATGCCACCAAATGACCCTTGAGAGCAAAGCTGTTATAGCAATAACTAACAGCCAGGCTGCATTTAGGATTAGAGTAGCAGGTTCTATCCTAAGGGCTCCTCAAGGACGAATTCATTAATGCTTGCCCTGACCCTGTAAGGTGTTAAATGCTATTATTGTGCAGATGAGGAAGATAGTTCTAGTGGACCTGAGTTGTGTCAAAGTCCCACAGACTTTGAGCCAGATGGTGTGCTCTGGAGTCTGTGCCCTTTCCTCTGTGTGAGGGCTGAGTGCGCACCAGCTGCCCCACAGGTGTTTCTTCATTGGCCACTATGAGAGTATGTGTTGGGGATGCAGTAGAGATGGGAGAATGACAGAGGAAAGTGGGATCTCAGGCTTGAAGAGATGACTGGGTGGTTTAACAACACCCCAGTATTGACCGGAGGTTTCTGTCCTGCCCGGTCCCACAGCCGATCAGCCCCAAAGAAACACAGAGATCGACATTAATTATAAACCAGTTGGCCTAGTAGCTCATACTTTTATTAACTAATTCTTACATCTTAAATGAGCCCATTGTTTTTGTCTGTGTCAGCCATGTGACTTGGTACCTTTATCAGTGAGGCATTCTCATCTTTCTCTGCATCTGTGCCACAGCTGCAGACTGAATCAATCTTCTTCCCAGAATTCTCCTGTCCTCATTGCCCCACCTCCTATACTTCCTGCCTGGCTACTGGCCAATCAGCAGTTTATTAAACAAGTACAAGAACCAAATCTTTACAGGGTAAAACCATCGTCCCATAGCACCCCAGCACCCACATGGACACTTATAAACATCAGTAACCCCCACTTCCAGGGAATCCAGCTCTCTCTTCTGTCCTCCTTGGGCACCAGACCTGCACACAGATGCATAGACATGCAATCCGGCAAAATACTTACATAAATGTAAATAAGTCTTATTTATTTACTTAAAGCACAAGGGCTGACGGTAGAGATGGGTGTGACAAGAGGGTTTAGTCTTCAGCCACGCAGATGGGATGTGCAGCAAGCACTTAGCCATGCATTGATTTCTGTCCGAGTAACCTGTTGAGCGTGTATAATGTTACACAGATGTGCTGAAGTTAGTTCAGCTGTGAAAAGGTGATGGTTATCAACTTCGCCATCTTTACCTAGCAGACCAAGCCAAGGCCGACATGAAGACTTTGGGTGGGAAATGGTTAGAAAGCTCTGGTGAACCTAGAATGGGAAGATGAGGTGCCTGTGCCTGTTCAGACAAGAAGCAGAAGCCAGTGTGCCCTCTTCCAGTGTTTACAGAGGAAGCCTTGGCTGATGCTGAAGTCAGTAATGCAGAAAATGAGCCCAGAACCCCTTCCGGTTTGTAGTTCAATCACAAGTGAGTGTCCTGCTTACAATTAAAGATGCCCAGCTTCGCTCTTTCACAGATGGGTGGGTGAAGTCATTGTTACCTTTGCTGCCTCTCTGGGTACCACCTCAGCATCCTCCTCTTTCTCCTGGTGTCTACACATGGTACCTGTCTGTTTCTACCCCCTTCCCCTCCCATGTGTGTGTCAGTGTGTGTGTGTGCACGCATGCGTGTGGTGTGTAGCACTGAGGTCCGAGGCCCGTATCAAGAATCTCCCTCCATTGCACCCCCCCATTTTAATGAGATCTCTCATTGATTCTGGAGCTCACTGTTTTGTTGTATGAGGCCACTTGTTGGTTCCCGGCTGCTCAGCCCCAAAATAACCACACAGAAACTGTATTCATTAAATCACTGCTTGGCCTGTTAGCTTTAACTTCTTATTGGCTAGCTTTTACATCTTAATTTAACCCATTTTCATTATTTTATATTTTACCATGAGGGTCGTGGCCTACTGGCAAGGTTCCACATGTCTGTCTCAGGCAATGGCTACATGGCTTCTCCCTGACTCCGCCTCCTTTCTTCCAGCCTTCAGTTTAGTTTTTCCTGCCTAGCTCTAAGCTACCCTATCACAGGTCTAAACCAGTTTCTTTATTAACTGATGGTACAGCATACAGAGAAGAATCCCACATCACTCTCTGAGCGAGGCTCACTGGCCATTGAGCCTTGCAATCCTAGCTCTGGAGTTGCAGATGAGTATCCATGTGCCTCCGGGGCAATCAGAATTTGAATTCATGTCCTTGTGCCCCTGTGCCCACTGAGCCATCTCCCTAGGCCTGTGACTTTTTATTTTAACACAGGACAAGTTGCTCCCTGTTGATTGTGGTAAAATGAGACATTTAGCCCCAACTATCCTGAGCCCTGAACTACGGCACCAACTGCATGGCTTTAGGAGGTTTTTTTTTTTTTCCGTGCAGAAACTGGGCTCTCCCTAGAGGATTGTGTTTCTGTTGGGAACAGAAGGTTCCTGCCTTGTCAAGATTTTCTCGGTCTCACTGCTCTTCGGGGGAGGCAGTGTGTGGCTATTTCGGGATCCCAGATATGATACTAAGCAAGTGAATATCTCTGGTGGCCTGAAGGACTGAGGTCTGCCCAGGGTGTGCCCCCACCTGTGAGGCGATGAGGGAAGTCCTTCAGGTGGGCACGTGCCTTTCCTTTGAGATCCTGAGGGAGGGGACGTAGGGCCCAGGGCACTCCTGGCAGGTAGTCCACCCTCTACCCTGGTGCCCCAGCCCTGGGTGTGTTTTATACTTACATTTTGGTGATTTGCAAGTGTAGTCTGCCAGTATTCCACACAACTCCATGCCAAAAGCAAGTAGCTTATGAAGCAGAATCCTCAAAAAAGTTAAAAATGTTCTGCATTGGTGTTTTCATCAAAGCCTTGGCATTGGGGGCATGTATGTAATAATTTCTTCTCACTGGCTGGAGAAGGGTTAATGCACAGGCCCACTGCAGAAAGGGGGGTTGCCTAGAAGACTCTGAAAAGGGAGGGGACACCCACTGCTCCTCCCAGAGTCCAAAGATGACTTTAAAATATTGATGATGTTATTTTGCTGAAGGCAATAGATTTCGGGTCCCAGAATAGAAGGCTGGGTTTCCCAGCTGCATGCTCAGCACATGGCCCAATAGCACACATCCCATTTAATTTGTAAGGACCCAGTCTCTCCATAGACTTCCAGTAAATGTGTCTTTGTGGCTATGAGATGACTTAACAAATCATCTTTTGTTTCTGTAACTTTCTACAGTGTGTTTATACACTCACTAGTGTGCGTAGCGCAAAGGAGATAACCATGAAATATTGACTCTAACAGTGTGCTTATGTTATACCCCATATATGATATACTCTATATATGACATAGATATGCTTCGTAACTACATAAATAAAATCATACATCTGTAGACTTCTTTCCAGACAAATCTCTGGAGCCCTAACTGGCCTCAGATTCATGCAGGGCCCCTGCCTCAACCTCCCAAGCACTGGGTGGGATTATAAGTGTGCTAAGCTGCTTATGGCTGGACCGACGATATTAAGTAGAAGAAGTAAATCTTTCTTTTGTTCATCATTTCTGGTTATATAATGTTCACAAATTCTCAGGCTATCCCAGTGTTTTGCATTCTTAAAACCCCTAGGGTTCTTTGCCTACAGAAGATGAGGAGTGAAGAGGTTCAGCTGGCCTGGCTGGACAGAGGGATGCTTGACATGGGATTCCCCTCTGGATGCTGTGAATATGTCTTATTACCACTGGCTAGTAAAGAAGCTGCTTTGGCCTATGGCAGGGCAGAATATAGGTAGGCAGGAAAACTAACTGAATGCAGGGAGAAAGAAGGCAGAATCAGGCAGATGCCATGTAGCTGCCGAAGGAGAAAGATGCCAGAACCTTACTGGTAAACCACAGACCTCATGGTGAGATATAAAATAAGAGAAATGGGTTAATTTAAGATGTAAGAGCTCGCTAGGAATATGCCTGAGCCGTTGGCC
Source organism: Ellobius talpinus (assembly GCA_001685095.1). Taxonomy (NCBI): domain Eukaryota; kingdom Metazoa; phylum Chordata; class Mammalia; order Rodentia; family Cricetidae; genus Ellobius; species Ellobius talpinus. The sequence continues at coordinate 6,119 of LOJH01009806.1, forward strand.
AAGCAATGTGTAATTAATACAGTTTGTGTGTTTATTCGGGTCTGGGCGGCCAGGAAATGAAATCGCAGTCTCCGATTACAAATGCTGAAGGGCTGGAGGGGCTTTCTTTGCTGCTGTGCTGGAATACTCTGGAAACGGTCTTAGAGCGGCAGTTCTCAACCTGTGGGTCTCAACCCCTTTGGCGTGTGGAGGGGAATTGGATGGCTCTCTCACAGGGGTCACCTAAGACTATCGGAAAATACAGATATTTACGCTACAGTTCATAACGGTAGCAAAGTGACAGTTATGAGGTAGCAGTGACAATTTTTATGGCTGGAGGGAGTGTATAAAGGTCTCCGCATCGGGAAGGGTGAGAGGCACCATCTTAGAAGCATGTTACTCCTGCGAAGCCCACTTGGGAAGACGCTCTGAGCAGCCAGACCTTTCCCCACTCTGGGCTTTCCAAGGTCCCTGAGTTAATTGTCAGGTGTATCTAGGCAGTGTGAGAGAGAGGTGTCTGTCTCAGAGCACGTGACCCTGCAAAGCAGCGACAGAAATGCAAAAAGAGCACTTACATTTACAACCGGTGCTTTTTTTAAAAAAAAATTTACTCAAGAGCTGATGCTTTGTTTTGAGTCAGGGTCTCACTCTGTAGTCCAGGGTGGTCCACATCTCACTGCGTAGCCCAGACTGGCATCAATCCTCCTGCCTCAGACTTCTAAGTGCTGAGGTTACAGGGGTGAGCCACCAGGTCTGAACTTAATATAAGAAATTATATGTAGTTACCATACAGTATTTAGTTCTGATACTAACATAACTTTTGCTCATATTAAGCAAGCAGATGGAAATCTAGACTGCATGTGTTACATTAGTTAAGAACTGTATTTGAACCAGAATAACATTGCCTGTATATTTTTTTAAAGTCTCATTTCTGCGTTGGTCACAGGGAGGTAGGGAAGTAGTCCAGACGTAACTTTAAACAGTAATTATGCCATCAGCATCACAGGTGCCCACATCACGCTGCCCTCCCACCAAGAGGTTGTGACCTGTGCAATGGTGTGACTGAAGGAGGGGCTGTGCTCAGCACATCTCCATCAGTTGTTGTGTGTCCACGCGCCTGTCTGTGTTGATGCTGACCTTTTTGTCTATTAGGTGTTGAATAGCGGTTTCAGGAAATGCCTGTCCCTCCCCTCCTGTAGCTGCACAGACTTAAGGGGGTGCATGAGCACCAGGCCTTCACCATCCCTGTTCTCTCCCCAGGGAAGGAGGCTGACCCAGACTCACCTCCTGATCTCTGCTCCTATAGAGCGCCCATTGCAGCTGAGGTGTCTATCTGGGGTAGGGCCACCTCCTCCTGTCTGGCCTTGTCCCTCTTCTGTCCCATCTCTTCCCTCTGTGCATCTGTTCCCTCTGCCATTTGGGAAGAGGAGAGAAGCTTCCAGCACAGAGGCGCCCTCTGCAGTTGTTAACTTCATCGTCAACTTGGCCGGACTTAGAGTCACCGTGGGAATCTGACTCCTGTAGTATCTGTGACTTGTTCCCAGAAAGCTTTAACTGAAAGGGAAGGCCTTCCCTGAAGGAACACCAGCATCCACCTCTGCTTCCTGGCTGTGGATGTCACATGACCAGCTGCCTCACACCCCTGATCCTGTGCCTCCCCTCCATGATGGACTGCACCCTCAAACTGTATGCCCCCAAACCATCTCCTCCTCAAGTTGCTTCTCAGGCATTTGTCACAGCCATGAGAAAATGAACAAATGCACCCTTTGGTAACTCCCTGTTGCTTTGGGGCCAGAAGACAGACAGGAAAGCTGTGTGGGCAAGTCAGGCTGTGTTGTGGAAGGAAGATGGGGTCAGGAGTTGGTAGGGAAGGCAGCAGTGAATGCCTCGTTCTCGGAGGACTTCCCTGCCGTGAGATGACCCGCCTTGGCTGTCAGCTTGCTGGGACTTACACTCGCCATGGAAACAAATGCACACGTTTGTGAGGGAGTTTCGAGATTGGGTTGGAAGACCCTCTCTGAATGTGGGTGGCATCATCACAAGGGATGAGATCCTGGACTAAGTGAAAAGGGGGAAGTGAGCTGAGAACTAGGAGTCGCCTCTCCCTGCTTTAGGCGGTGAATACATTGTGACCAGCCAGCTCATGTTCCTGCCTTGCAAACTCTTCCTTCCTTAAGTTGTCTTTGTTAGTTACTTTGTCCCAACTACACTTAGAGTAATCTTTATTGCAGACAGGTGCGGAGTCAGGTAACGTTGCTGGGTGCTCTCAATGTTTTATACCAGGCTCCGTTCACTCTACTTTGAAGATGCCCAGGTCCAGCTACAGACTGGCGTTCCTGGACATTTGAGCAATTCTCTCCAAGGATTTCCCAGCGAATGGACACAGGGATGAGATTTGACTCTAGCACATTGGGCAAAGTCACTTGATGTTCCAAAGTCTGCTTTTTAAGCCTTATCCATTAATGAAAATGTCTCGTGTTTACCGCTGCTGTGCTGAGCAGCACTGAGGATTTAGTACTGAACTTCTTCTTAGACAATCTCGTCTGGGGCTGAAGAGGTGGCTCACTGGCTGCTCTTCCAGAGGAGCAGGGTTCAGTTCCCAGCACCCACATGGTGGCTCACAACCATCTGTGACTTCATTCCAGGGGATCTGACACCTTCTGACCTCTGCAAACACCAGACCCACATATTCATACATATAAGCGAAACATTCATGCATGTTAAATAAATATATCTTTAAAAGTATTTTTTAAAAAATAGCTCACAACCTAATGAATCCAATTTCTCCGAGGGAAGCTCATTATCACATTTCAGGGATTGACAGTTCCTCTCCCTTATTGCATCTGAGGTCTGCTCACCTTCACATCAGAAATCATTCCAGAAAATCCACTCAGCCACCTCTGCAGCGGTGAGAAGAGCCTGCTCTGGCCAGGAGGCTACTGGGCAGAAAGCCTAGCAAGAAAAACACCATCTGCCTCGTTCCCTTGAGTGGTCTGGACTTCTGTCACCCCCAGGCTCTCCCTGGTGTTAGTGTGAATTTCTATCGTCAACCTGATTGGCTTAAGAAACACCTAGAGCATTAATGAGATGTGTGGCGAAGACTCACCTGCGGTGAGGGTGGTACCATCCCACATGTTGGGTCCTGGAATTAATCATAACTGGTAAAAGAGAAAGCTACCTAAACCCCAACATCCCTCTCTCTCTGCTGCTCCCTTGCAGAGCCTTCCCTGTGTGATGGAAGTTTTCCTGCGCACTGAAATCTTGAACAAGCCCCTCTCTTTTAGATTGCTTCTGGTCAGGTATTTGTTCCCATTGACTGGCAAAGTTCTAATATAAGGGAGGGTTGTTTATACCCAGCTTCTCTTGGTGTCCATAACTTTACTTTCTGTGTCCCCAGGATGCTCCTTCTCTGATTCTGCCTCTTCCCATGGCAGGCAACATGGTTCCTTCTCTTGAATTTTTTCTCTTCTCTTTGGGCTTGTCTTTGCCCTGTGGATGATACCTGGGTTTCCTTCTTGTTTTCTACACTCTGGATAGTCTCCACTAAGCCCCTCCTACTCAGCCCCTGCCCCTTAGCTCTCTCACCCTTCATCACTCAGTCACTAGCAGGTGGACAAGGGAGCTCTTTTCAGGGGGATTGGCAGGGTTGCACTTAGCTAGTTTCCTGTGCTCCAGAATGGACTGGATTTGAAAAAAGATGATTAACTCATTATCGTGTCCCCAGACCATCTAGTAAAGATGCTGTATCCTGCAGAGGTCACAGCTTTCTTCATTAGAATGCACTTCACACTTGAGCCTTCTTCTGCCTGGTGCTGGTGACGGGCAGCCCAAGGTACATGTTCTTTCCAACACCGTGACAATGCAAGGCCACACATGACTGTCTAGATTTTAATGTTCTTTAGGCTCATTTATTTTATGTATGAGCGTTTTGCATACACATATGTGTGTGCACCACGTGAGTGTCTGCATGACCAAGAATTGGAGTTGCAGACTGTTGTGAGCTGCCATCCGAGTGCTAAGACCCACACATGGGTCCTCTACAAACCAGCACTCCTAACCATTTGGCTCCCTCCCAGCCCCTAGACTATTCAGGTTTTACACCAAACGTCTGGTGGTCCATCTTAACCCCGCTCCTCCTTCACTTCCCATGTGGACAGCAATGTCATAGATAGGCATTAAAGCCATCTTCTCTTCATGTGCATGAACTACTTTCTAGACCAAGTATTCATAATCTCTTGGCTCAGTAATGTGATCTTTGTCGTTGACTCCAAACCTTGGGGTTTAATAAGAATAACTGGCATCTCAAACAGGAGGGCTTTGGCAGAGAGGCTGGAAGGCATCGCTGACCTTGAGAAAGGTTGGGTTCATGAAAGGTGAGCAAGGGACTTTCAGGACATCTTGACAATCAAGAATTGGGGGTTGGACATAGAGACCCGAGTGTCCCTGAGGTCACTGCTAGATGTGTGCAGTGATGTGCATGAACTGACACAAAGCCACTGTGAATCTTACACGCGGACACACCTGCCACGGTTTGCCACCTTGCATGCCAGGGCCCCTTTATGGCAGAATCTGAGTGGGGGCCATGAAGACAAGGGTTTCTGGAGTGTGACTCCAGGCTTCTCTCCTGGGATGGGGGAGGGGGCAGGTGTGGGAGGCAATGGAGCAGGTACACAGTGGACTGTGAGCTCTTTACATCACACCCGCCCTGTCTCCCCGCCACACCTACCCTGCTCACTATGGATGGTTTGGCCAGAACAACACCGTCAGACTCTAGCAGTTTCTCAAGTCCTGAAAAAACTCCCCTGCGGCCTGGAGGACGCTGCCTGCTTCTCAGGCCCCACCTCTCACTTCTCTCTCCACGCCAGGCCAGCACCGCACTTCTTTCCAGTTTTACCCAGCATACCCCACACTTTCTATCGCAGGCCTTCACAGGTTTTTCTGCTTTTAGAACTCAACGAATCCTCCCCCGACCCTCCACTCACCCTTTAGGTGGCATCCAAACATGACTTTCTCCCAGAAGCCCTTCCTGGTTTTGTATACCGTAGTCAATTTCCAGAATCACCCCTTATACCTGCTGTTGTTTTGAAGAATAATTCTGCCATTGTTTGTTTGCTTGCTTGGTTTTTGGTGTGTGTGTGTGTGTGAGCTCATGTTTGTGTATGTGCATATTTATAGCACATGTGAATGCATTTGTATAGTGTATGTGTTCTTATGTATGATGTGTGTGTGTGCATTTGTTTGTGTGTGTGTGCCTATGTATACCTGTGCATGTGTATGAGTTTGGAATGTGTGATTGCATGTGTATGGTGTGTGTATTGTGTGTGTATGGTGTGTGT
>LOJH01009807.1:0-28060 GCA_001685095.1 Ellobius talpinus
TAGAGATAATGGGCCAGGCAGTGTTTAAATGAATACAGTTTCTGTGTTATTATTATTTCGGGTGTAAGCTAGCTGGGTGGGACAGAACAAAGGGCCCTGGTGCTCCCTACTACAGTATCAGGTAAGGACCCCCTCCTCAAGCATGATGCCGTTTGTGTGTCCTTAGAGAGCTCCTACAGGCCTCTTGTACATAGTGCTAGTCCTATTCATGAGGCTGGGCCCCGGTGACTTTCCAAAGACCCCCTCCTTCTGATAATTCTGCCATTAAGCTTCAATGTGTTCATTTGAGGAAAAAAAGCATTCAAACACACAGTAGGACACAGTGGCCTGTTTTCTCCTTCCTAAGGAATAACTTATTGACACAAATAGTGCTTTACTCTAACAGCCATTGTGCTACCTCTGCCCAATTAGTCAACATCCTGAAAGCAAGGCTCCATTTTCCAGATGAGGAAATGGAGGCATGCAGAGATCTGATAATTTACCCAAGTTCACAAAGCCAGAGTAGCTTATATACTAGCCACATCAATCCACAGCATCTGGCTCAGTGACAGGGCACCAGAAGCCTCCAGACAGGACTGCCCATCTGGCAGAGAGCCTCCCCAGACAGCTGGGGGGAAGGTTCCAGCTGAATTGAGGGCATAGTGTGGATCAGATAGGCTGAGGCGACCAGGGCAGAACATAGATGTTGTTGCTGTCTTAGAGAATGGAAACCTAGGAAAGTGTGTGGTGAAGACAAACAGGGGGTCTGTTTCCTTTAAACCTTCGGCCAAACCTGGGAAAGACTCCCTTTTCTGGGCTGCTTCATGGGGGAGGGGGGGCAGGAGACAGTGATGAACTGTAAATGACGGTTGATGGTCGGGGAAGAGTGGGGAATGTTGCCTTCACATGCTTGCTGTGTAAACATGAGAATCTGAGTTCAGATCCCAAGAACTGACATGAAACAGATGCAAGAGTACATGTCTGTATTCCCAAAATGCTTACAGTGAGATGGGAGGAATGGAGAAAGGAAACCTAGAAAGTCACAGATCAGCTAGCCTGTCACATGCAGTGGTAAACTATAAGAGTCCTACTCTCTAAAAAGACACAAAGTGAGGAAGGATACCTGGAGTTGTTTTCTGTCCTCCACACATGAGCTACAGTATGGATGTGCCAAAACTCACACGTATGTGAACACACAGACACACACACACACATACACACACACGTGATAATGAGCAGGGATTCATTCCAGGAATCCCTAAGACCACATAGGAAGATTGTGATAGACCCAGAATGTGAACTCTGGTCCCTCTCCCTCTGGGAACTGAGGACTGCTTGGGGACAGAGGCAGTCTGATGAATGGTGTCCATGAGTCCAGCCTCTGTCACTCAGCTGTGTCAAATACCAGCAAACCAAGGATGCTGAAGTGCAAAGATGAGCCTGAAAAATCATGCAGACCTAACTCAACTCTTTTTTTTTGAGACAGGGTTTCTCTGTAGCTTTGGAGCCTATTCTGTAAACTAGCTCTGTAGACCAGACTGGCCTCGAACTCACAGAGATCCACCAGCTTCTGCCTCTCGAGTGTTGGGATTAAAGGCATTGCACCACCACCGCCTGGCTTCCTAACTCAACTCTTATTTCTCCACTTATAAGGCTTGTGATCTCAGGAAGTTATTTAACCTCTTTGAACCTCGATTTTCACACCTATAAAACGGATATAATCTGTCTTGAATGAGTTAACATGGATGTTAAAGTGATTAATCCTGTAGATTGCCCAGTGCATTTCCTGGCATACAGTGGGTATGCTTTCTCTTCCTTCTACTTCCCACTTCCCAGGATGGTAGTGCCACATCAACAGAGCATAGGGTGTCAGAAGGGACAGCCTGACTCTGATACTTTGAGCAGTGGCAGGGGAGGGATATCTGACTTAACAAAAGACTGTGACCATGTGTTCAACACAAAGACATTCCCAGGAGCGCAGGGAAGCATGGCCACTGCTCTATCCAAGTGATGGTGTATACTAGCTCAACGCCTGGCTGGCCACTCTGGTTGTTGGCTGGCCTTGGAACAGCAGGAAGTTATGAGCCTCATAGAGGGCCACTCCCTGGTGAGCAAGTGCCATGTCTTGGAGGTTGCCTGTGCTTTCCCACCCAACTGGGCACTCAGAAGGAGCACATTCTCCACCCATCTGTTTCCCTTTAAGCACAGTGTTGGCTGTCTTCCTCCTTGGCTGCTTCTGGCCAGGGTCTTTCCAGTGAGTTAATAGCCCCCAGGAGAATGGGAGAGGGAGCCCCAAGGGGGAAGGCATTGAGATGGGACGCTTCCAGGGCTCCCAGGCCAGCCCAACAGCATGCTCTGTCCACAGCCTCCCTCTTCAGCCCCACCAGCTCTTCCTGCAAGAATCACCTGTTGTGGTTGCAGCCGAAGACACTCATAAGGCAGGAAACCGATGGCTGCAGAGTTCAGGACACCAAGGTCCTCATGCTTCATTTTGTCATTTTTCTTTAACAGAGTAAAGAATCGGTGGCCCATAAAAGTAACACTAATGTTAATACTTCTCATGTGTACAGAAATTTAAACCTGGTGGCCTAGAGACTTGGGACTTGAGCTCAGCTTTACCCATAAATCTCCCCAACCCCTGAGAGAGCAGAGGAAGCCGGCCTGGGCTCAGCACTGTCCTCAGAGCTGCCGCCTACTCCTCTGCGAGGCATTAATTTGATGGTGGCGTGACAGGGTCCTGGAGGCACCAGGTCCTGAGCAGATCAGTGAGAAAGGCTCTGTTTACCATGACTCACTCATTCCACAGGCGTCCTCAGTCCCTTCCAAGTGTCTTGCTTCATCTCCATCTTGATTCTGATCTGTAAGAGGAACAAGAGTCTGCTGTCCTGGGTTACATGACAGGATAAATATGCAAATCTGTCTTTATTACTTTGTTGCTGTGACCTTGGCAGCAGGCATAAAATGCCACCTTGTTCCTCTACCGTTGCATTCAGATGTGTTGTTCTTGTAATTGAAGGCTGTAGTTGTTGTAGGCTACTGAAATGTCAGTGCACCATCTGCTCCAGGGTTGGGTATAAAACACGGTCCTGGTGTGTGACTGGGTTCTGTGAGGGCAAAGGGTGGAAGGGTGTCAAGGAGCTGAGATGGAAGAGAGCAGGGCTTGGAAGGCTGAGTTTGACTGTAAAAGCTGTTGGGTGAGCATTGCTGGGGCACCTGTGCCGTGTCCAGCCTTGTGCTGTGTGCTGGGGTTGCGATAAGGAACTTAGAGTGGTGTGGAGCGGCTCAGGACACATGCACAAGTGCACTCAAGTGTCAGAAGCATCGCAATAGAATGTCAGGGCATCTGAGGTGGAGGGGCCTGGATTTCCTAGATTGAAGTTAAGGCTGGCCATAGTGGCACACACTTTTAATCCTAGCACTTGGAAGGCAGAAGATGGCAGATCTTGGTGAGTTCAAGGCCAGCCTTGTCTATACAATGAGTTCCAGGTCAGCCAGAATTATATGGTGATACTACCCGCCCCCTCAAATATAAAGACCTGGAGGGCTTCCTTGGGGAGTAATCTTTCTGTTGAGGCTTCCAACCACAGTTCACCAGATTGTCAGAGTGTGAAGGCTATGCCTGGGAGGGGGGTTTGTATGGATTTTAAAAGGTCTATTACTTCACTGTGGCAAAATCAAAGAATTGGAAATAGCTCAGCTGGCAGGAGCAAAAGGTGAAGGCACCATGACTTTCTGGAGCGAAGGCGGGTCAGGGAAGCCCATCCAGAAAGGGTTTGGGAAGGCTCCCTCGCTGCTCCACGTCTCAGTTTCTCCACATGTGCTCAGGACAGCGCTGTTTACCTCACATTGCTCCCTTGAGAATTACGGAAGATGGCCAATAAAGGCCCAGCATGGTTCCTGGGCCACTACTCATGCAAATCGTTCCTGCCATTCAATCCAAAAGCAGTGACTAGGAGTGTGGACAGATCTGGGGTTAGAAGGGTCGCAGGGCTGAGCATGGCTCTCATGGAGAACTGTGGAAGCAAAAATGTGCTGGCCACAGTCTTGGGAACAAAGCCTCCCACGTTCCCATGCACCAGCAATGAGCAAGCATGCCGAGCCTGGTCCTGGCTTGGGGCAGGGAAGGCAGTGGGTACCAAGGCTCTGCAGAGTGGAAGATGCCAGCCAGGGGGCATAAGCAGAAGAGACTGGAGGGGCTGTTACTGGGCACTTATACTGTAGTTGTTCTCTGGGGTTCAGAGGGCCCTGCCACTTAGCCAGGAGGCCATCTCTGTTTCGATCTGTTTTGAACTCTGTCTGCATCCCAGGGCATCTGGGAGTCATCAGCTGCCTGTGTAGATCAGGAAATGGCCATGTCATACATACACACACACACACACACACACACACACACACACACCTTCAGCACCTCAGGCCTCGGTGTTCTGGTGTGTGTGTGAAGCCTGGCATGAGAAGGCAACCTCCTGCCTCTGTAGAACGTATGTCCTTGGAGGAAAATGTACACAAATAATAAAATAAATCTCAAAGAGATAGTAAAGTGTATATGTATATATGCATATATATCAGCTATACATATCTGAAGAGAATGGAATTCTAACTAATGGATTTGCCCAGTGTGTGTCCAACCCTGTGCTGGATCCCAGGGTGGGTACTGGCTGTGTAGCCTGCCCGTTCTCTAGCCTCAACACATGAGCTCCTGACAAGGCAAACTCTCCCAGTTCTCCTTTGTGTAACAAAATAGTTCTTGTTTTCTGTTAGCTGTTTGTTTTTAGGCATGTGCATGCATATGTGTATATGTGTAATTTATGTATAGACACGTATGTGCATTTGTATGACTATTTGTATAAGTATATATGTGTGTGTATATGTGTGTAACTTATGTAGAGACATGTGTGTGAATTTGTATGTATGTGTGTATGTACATAAGTGTATGTGTATATATGTGTATGTGTGTGCATGTGTGGATTTGCATGTGTGTGTATATGTGTATGTGTGTGTGTGTGTGGATGTTTATCTACAGTACTGAGGGTTGGCACCCAGGTCTTAAGCATTAGAGCAATTTGGTTACAGCTGTATTAGTCTTGTGTTAACTTAATAAAATGTTTTGTGTCCCTCCCCTTCTTTCTATATACTTTAGAACATTATATTAAAGAACCGTCTAATCTCAAATATTTCAGGAAAACATAATATCATCTGGGCCTAGTTACTCAGGGTTTCTCAGATCAATATTGGAGGCATCCAGAAAAATTTCTTTCATCTGCACAGGTTTTCCCTTCTTAAAAACAACAACATTACTATTGTATTCCATTTATATTATGATTCTGATCTCAGATGCCCCCAAAGGCCATGTGTTAAAGGCTAGATTGGCAGCCTGTGACCCTACTGGGAGGTTGTGGATGTTTAAGTGCTGGGGTCTAGGAGGAGGAAGTCCTAGAAGCAGATGCTGGGAGCCTACCCTCTCTTCTCCTGTTTGCTTCAGCAGCCTCATCCGCTATATACACCACGGTGGAACCCAGGGGCATGACCCAGGTACACATTTCCTCTTCATAGGATTCTCCCAGGTATTTTGTCATGGCAACTGAAAGCTGAAATACATCTTACTTATTGGCTATGTTTGTTGCGTTTTCCTATCATTTTATTTTCCATAAACAAAAACAATAACAACAAAAATGGGGTCAGGTTTACTGCTTTCTCTTCAGATCAGTTCTTGGATTTCCTTATGAAATCCACTGTTTTTCTATTTTCTAGTTTATTAGATGTTTATTGTTCCTTTCCTGGGGATTTCCATAGATCGCCTTTGTTCCTTTCTCCCTTGGTTTGGTGGCAGGCTAAATTCTCCCTCTCAAACTGTCTTCCTTAATTAGGAATGTCTCTGAGTATAAGTGTTTCTCACTCAGCATAGCTTTGGCAGCATTCTGTTTGAGAAATTGTTTTCTTATTTTCATTATTTTCTAAATATTTTGTACTTGTGGGTTTTTTGACATAATATTATTAGAAAAGATTTTAATTTCCATGTGGCAGTTCACTGCAGCTGTTATTGTTGTGGAAATGTTACTTAGTTTGTTACTAGTTGCTGGTTTGTCTGCTCATGGTCCAAAAACGAAAATAGTATATATTTATATCGCTTGGAATTTAGTCTGTATTTGTAAAATAAAAGCATTGTTCTGTGTCATTAACTCCATCAGTTCTTTTATTCATATATTTTTCCATATTTACTTTTTATTTTGCCATGCCTCTTTATTTTTTAAATATTTAATATATGTAAAGTAATATGGGTAGGAACTTAGTTCAGAACATAATCGTGTTAAGGACACCTGGGAATTTCCCCTCCTTAGAATTAGAACATTGCTAATAATTCCATTCACCAATACTTTATCAATTTGCTTACCCCCAGAGGTTAACTGTCATTTTTTTTTTTACTACCCAATCTCCTTTATTGTGAAATCTGAGGTAGCTGAGATCACAGAAACAGACAGCTGGGAGGTGACTGATTGCTAGGGCTGGGGATGAGGGAAGTGGTATGTAGCCAAGAGGTCCAGCATTTCTAACTGTCATAGTTTTAAAGACAGGATCTCCCTGTGGAGCCTTGGCAGCCCTGGACAGCCTGGATTTCACTATATATGGACCAGGCAGGCCTCAAACTTAGAGATTCTCCTGCCTCTGACTCCTGAATGCTGGGATTAAAGGTGTACTGTGGTAGCATTTCACTTGTATTTTAATAAATAAAGCTTGCCTGAGGATCAGAAAAGTAAAAGAGCCACACTGGCCACCCTTACAGACCAGGCAGCAATAACACACACCTTTAATCCCAGCAGCCACACTAGCTTGTCATAGAAACCAGGTGGTAGCGGTGCACGCCTTTAATCCCAGAGCTAGAGAGGATTATAAAAGAGGAGGAGACAGCTCTCGGATACAGTCTCATTCTGAGATTTCCTGGAGGCCGGATCGCCATTTTCAGACTGCAGGAGAGGTAAGAGTCAGTGGCTGGATGTTTTGATTTTCTGATCTTCAGGTTGAACCCCAATTTCTATCCCTGAATTTTTATTTACACCACCACACCCAGCTCATTATCAATTAAAAATATTTGTTAGTTAGTTAGTTTGTTTTGCTGGGGAGTGGCATTCACAGTCCATGACACATATACAGAGGTGAAAGGACAGCTTCGTAAGAGGCGGTCTCGTCCCCTACTGTGTTGAGGCAGGACCTTATGGTTTTGCTGCTCCACTGGATCCCGCAGGTTTCGCTGACCTCTAGCTTCTAGTAGGTGTGTCTATCACCTCTCGTCTCTCTGGGGCTGCAGAGGCGTCCACCACTGCACCTGGCTTGCTTGCTCTTGTGTTCCTGTGTGGGTTCCGGGTCAGGCTTGCCTGACAAATGTTTTTACCTTCTGACTCATCCTCGCATTCAACTATTAGCAATTTTACATTTCATTTTCCTGCTTCTTAAATACACCTCAAAAAAAAATCTCCGATGTATGTATGCTAGAGACTAAAAATGGCCTAGTGGACCTTTGTCTGTGGCCATGCTGTGTATGCTTCTGTACAATGTTCTCTTTGAATTTCTCATACTTGATGCTTTAAAACTTTGGCTGGTTTGTGGGTCCACAGATATGGCCCTTGATGCCTAGCCTGATGCCCAAATTTAATCCCCAGAACCCATGTGGTAGAAAGAGAGACCTGACTCCTGCGAGTGTCCTGTAACCTCCACATGTGTCCTGGGGTACCCCATCCCCACCTCTGACATGCACACACAAACATACAGATGAATAGATGCAGAAAGGTAAAAATAAGGAGTTAGAACCTCAGATGCCTCATTGAGTATAACAGGCGTGTGACAGTTGAGTCCTCAGTGTGGATTTGGCCTTTGTTAAAAAATCAGTTTCACATGTTAAATGGCATATGCCTTGAATTCTGCTTTGTTGTTTTGTATTTTCCCTTCTGCTTCCTTTCTAATTGAGTTTGCTTTAAATATGTTGGAATCTGGGTTTTGAACCTGTGTGATTTTTGCCTGGGATGTGTAGGTAATGTGACAGCTATATTTAAGAATGACCTGGGTTTAAGTCTGTTCTCTGACAGAGGGCAAGTTACTTAGATCCCCTATGCTGAAACTGTCCATGTGAGATGCATGTAATAAGTTGTCTGCTTCATGTAGCTACTGAGAGAATTAGATAAGATAATGCCCATGAGAACCTTACCACACTACAACCCATATGGCCAGTATGCAATAAACGTTGATTGCTTTTAAAACAGTCTTCCTGTACATTGCTCATAATTTAATATTTGCATTTTAGTCCAATAATATTTGCTTTTCAACAGAATAATCTGAACTATTTTTCTTACTCACCCATATGGCCAGTATGCAATAAATGTTGATTGCTTTTTGGAAAATTTCTCTGGTAAATTGCACACAATTTAATTTTTCATTTTAGTCCGATAATATTTGTTTTTAAACAGAATAATCTGAACTGCTTTTCTTACTCATAAGTTTAAGGCGTTATATGATTTGAACTACATACAGCCATCCTCTAAGTGATCTACCTGATGCCTGCCTTTAATCCTATCACTCCAGTTTGCAGTATTTTTATGCATTTTTGTCGGCTTCTTTGTTTATATCTTTCCTAAAAATTTAGAAGTTCAAAATCCTGTTTGGAACTTAATTATTAATGTATATTTTAAGATGGGTGACATTGGCTGGGTGTGGTGGTGCACATCTTTAGTCCCAACACTCAGGAGGCGGAGACAGGTAGATCTCTATGAGTTCGAGGCCACCCTGGTGGACATAGATTCCAGGACAGCCAGGGCTACATAGTGAGATCCTATCTCACAAGTGTAGAGGTCAGATGGACACTTTAAGAAATTATCTCTTTCCATCTTATTTTCTATTTTTGAGGAGGGATCTCTCTTGTTTCTGCCTTGCTGTGCACTCCAGGCTATCTGGCCCATGAGCTTCTAAGCAATTCTCCCAGCTCTGCCTCTCATCTCACTATAAAAGTGCTGGGAGTACAGATGTGCACCCCCGCATCTTTTCTCTCAGGTTCTGGGGACTGAGCTCGGGCCATCACACTTGCTAAGCAGGCTTTCTTACCGGTCGAGTCATTCTGCTGGTCTGATAACTTTTTAAAAAATGTTTCCCGCTAAGAAAAATCCAGAAGCCAGCTACTTTATGATCTACATACCTTGTTTCCTTTCTGAAAAATTGTTAATTGCGACTGAACTTTATTTTCCACGCTCTAGCTAGTTAGGTTTTCTTTTCTATTTGTGTTACTTCACACTGATCTCTTAGGCTTTTGGTTCATGTAGATGTTTGTTTTGGCTAAGCATGTTTTCCTATGTTACATGTTGCATTTACTGTCTTTATTGTCATTGTGCCCCCTCCCTTAGTTCTCAGAGTCCATACTTAGCTCATGTACTTGTCATCTTTTTCAATTTTTTCTTTTCTTATTTTGCTCTTTGACCTTTTCACTACATTCTTTCAAATCTGTCTTCCTCATCTGGCATGAGAAATTAGACTTCTCCAATATCAGTTCTGTTCCTTCCTCCTTTCCCTGGGAATTTTAGCTGGGACTTTGTTCTTTACTAATTTAGCATGCTAGCACCTTCTTGACTGGCCTTCTTCTGCGCCTCTGTCCCCAGCACCCATCCTCTCTACCCTCGAGTCTTCTTCCCTGGACTTGTGAGCAGCCAGTCTAATACCTTCTGAGGACGCTATTGACATGTTCTCAATTTCTTTCAAAGCTTCTCTCCCCCACTGCCCCCCGCCAGGCTCGCAGGAAAATTCTTCCTTTCCTTTGGTTTTACCTCATCCAGAGCTGCATCTTTATTGGGTTTTGTTTTTTGCTTTAGGTGTTAGACTTTGCTTTGAGTTGCTTGATCATCTTTGAATAGAGCAGTCTCTGGAAGCCTTGGCATTTGAGAATGGAAAACCCATGAATGCAGCACAGCCCCTTCCTCATCCCAGGATGTACCCTTCCAGGTTCAGATCTGAAGTCCAAGCTGATGTTACCACCACCACCACCACCTCCCCTGAAGTTGACTTTCTCATGCAGTTTATCTTCCTCCCTTGGTTCAAGGAGGTCTACAAGCCCTCCGTCCACCAGTCAAACACTTCTTCTGAGCATTTCCTGTCTTAACCGTTCACAAGGCCTTCCTTTAAGGGCCTCTGTGCTCATGAATGCTAGCAACCCTCTGCTTTCTGTTGTGCCACATTTTTGTTCTGTTTCTGAGTAGATGATCAAGAAGATGAGAGAGCAACGGAGGCCAGGGCAGGAGGGCAGGATTTCTGCAGGCTCAAAGGCAGGTCCTCTGCAGTGACTCCCACTTTCCTGCTCAGCACATCCTTCATTTGGGGCAGGATGTACAGAGGGTGAAGGATTTTCCCATGGTTTCCTGTGGGAGCAGCCATAAAATTACCCCATCCTCAAACATGATATTTAGAACTATTATCAGTTTTTATTATTTCATGTGTCTTCATTGGGCTTCTGGTAGAAAGACAGAAGGTGTGCTATACTAAATATTACTAGCCAGCTACCATACCAACACCCAGATGTTTCAATGAAGAGTAATTTTGTGTGTTTCTTATTCGTTCACTCAGTCATTCGTTTATATCTGATTCTTCTACTAGTTTAAGAGTTCAGATTATTTTACCTGTACCCCAGTATAGGAACTGTCACCTACTGGATGCTCAAAATCTGGTGAATGTTAAGGTAAACCAGCACAAACAGGACAAAGAGCAGAATGCTATTTTAAAAGCCAGGGTCATTGGTTATCATAAAACCTGCAATGTAGTCACAATTTGAGAGCCTTCTAATAAATATCAGCTAATTTGACATTGGGAGCAGCCTGAGATTAGGAAGGGTTGCTATTATTTCCCCCAGTTTACAAAGGAAGAAACTGAGACCCCAAATGAGGCAGGTACCTGCCTGAGTCACAGTTATGGATAGGACCAGGAAGCAGGGCCCCTTCCTTTGCAGTGGTGGTTCTCTAGCATCCTCTCCCTTCTGCCTGACCTGGTCACATGGAGGAGAAGGTAGAGTTGAGTAGGAAGGACAGAGCAATTCTAATGGCCTCAATTGCATGTGCTAGCAGGGAGGCATTAGGTTGCCTGGAGGGAGACTGATGGAACCTGAGTGAGGCGGCAGACAGCATCTGGTACGGAGAGAGACACAAGATGAATGTGAAAAGCAATTGTCAAGCCATGATTAATTGAGTTCTTGCCACATGCTGCTATTTTGTATTCTCCCAGCATCTCTGCAGCATAGGCACCATTATGCCCCTCTTGCGGAAGACAGAACTGCCGTGTCCAGAGGGCTTGTTCATGCCTAAGATTACAGAGCAGTAAGAAATCATCCACGAGGCAAATGCCTTCCTCCTGATCCCAAAACTTGGGTCTAATGCTGAGCTCTGGGTAACACAGGCAGAAATGAGGCCAAGTCTGCATTGTCAGGACAGTGAGTCTAGCTGTAGATAAGTCTTCCTGGAGGAGTCAGGTTTGAACGGCTAGAAGAACCCTGATTTGGAGAAATAACCAGATAGTATGGTCAGCAAAATCCCTCCTCCCCTAGCAGCTAATGAATGGCCCTACCTCCCAGATGTAAAGAAGCAAGACCAGCTCCTGTGAGCTGCCAGGTTCTGGGATCAGCTAGACTTACATTCCAGGGCTGCTCTTCTTTTTGCGTATTTGCGCTGTGACTTCGAGTCAGTGAGTAAGCATCTCTGGTCTTTAGCGTTCTTGTCCATGGTCCAGAGATAACAACATGGCCTGAACTGGATGATAAGAGAGTGAGTTGAGAGCATCTGCCATGATGCCAGACACGGTGGAAGAGATCTGAAACCAGGTCTTGCTTAGTTCCAGTCCTCCTACCAGGCAAAACCTGCCTCCTAGGGAAGCCTTCATTTCCCTTTTTGTGAAAGGAGATAAGACACACAGGGCTGCTGGGAGCTGGGCAGAACTAAAGAGGAGAAATGCCACTGGATCTAACTCTAGATATACAAGCAGTGGAGGAACCCAGCCAGGGGAGGGGAGGAGACAAGTGTCTGGTCCAGTTGGCTCTCTGCCATCATTTGGTAAGCAGCTTTGGGTGTTTTCTTTTGCCTTTGGGTTAAAGTCACAGGGCTGCTAAGGACAATCTCTGTGCACCCCGAGTTATGGAGCTTCTTCCCACTGTACCCCAATGGCTTCTTTTGACTTGCTCCTTGGTCACTCTTTCCCTGTGGTTATCACAGCCTAGCTTTGTCAGCTCAGACTGATGTCACTGACTCGAAGTCACAGTGCAAACACACTGATGTCCCATGCTTCTCTGAGCTTCATTCCAAAGAGCTTCCCTTGCAGCAGACTCAAGCGTAAAGGTCATTGCCCGCCCAGGGCCCAACAAAGGACAGTCTAAAGCAGCATCCATCTGAGTGTATGTAGGGGGTATCCCAGGATTCCGAGTCATCAAACCTAGGGTACGGGAAAGGGAAAGGCAAACCAGAGTGCAGGCTATCCCGGGCTACATAGAGATGGGCCCAACCCCAGCAACCATTCTGAGAGGGCTCATTTGATAACTGGATTCAAGGTCGGGGCTGAAGTTGAGCTGAGAGATCCAGATGTGACCAGAATTGGGCTCCGACTAAGGAGTTGTGATCTGTATATTTTCTTTGTCTTATGTTCATCTACTGTTCCCAGCAGACAATGAGGAAGTCTGTAACCCTCCACATCAAACCCAGCCCTAGGACATTCCCCACACCTGTGAAAGTGCCTTCAGGTTCTGTGTCAGATTTCTGTCACAGAAATTTTTCTTTTTTCACCCTTAGGGGAGTATCATGGCTCAGAAATGAATGGAATAAGCAAATGATTGCATGCGTGTAACTTCAAGCTTACAAGGAAACTACACGAAACCTCCAAATGGTGCTTTGACCTGTCTTGTCAGCCTTAAAGTTCCTTAGTTATTCATTCATTCTTTCTTCCCCACCCCCCAGCCCCTGCCACAGGGAAAAAGAAATCTCTGACCCAGCACGTAGGAGGTGTGTGCTAATCCTCGCCCGTGCCTCCTCTGACAGTTACACTACCACACTCTGTTAGCCTTACTCTCCCTATTGTAAAACGGAAACTACAATTCCCACTTTCCAAATTTCTGTCTAGGCAACTGGCAGGGCCCTTTAACAAACCTGCTTTCTGCTCCCCATGCCCCCACCCCCACACCACGGCCAAAATGAATTCTGAAAGCGTCATGCTGGAAGCAACCAGCAGGTGGCAACACAAGGCACTTTTATTTTCCCGCTCCTGACCTAATGAGCTTTGATAAAGCTTCAGTTTCTTGCCCTTCATGTTAGTGGACTAAAGCCAGATGGCTTCTATTCTTGCTTGGTGAAGGGCAGCTGGCATACCTACATCCAGAGTGTAACCCAGGTTCCTAAATATTCTGGTGATTTTTTTTCTAAAAGGAGGTACCTTAAAATGGGGTTCACCTGTAAATTTGGTGAGTCTCTTTCATTAGGGCCAGCACGGTTCTGTCCCTGTGCCGGCCCCTTTTACTGATGCAAGCACAAAGTTATCACAGACATATGTTCTGGGTTCTGAGCTCCCTTCCATTCCGAAATACAACCGGGTACAGGGAAGGCAGTGGGGAAACGTGTCAGTCACAGGCATTTGAAGGAAAGCAGCTTTGAAATCCTGGGGCCATTATGTTAATGGCATTACTCAATTTCTGGAAGCAATCCTGATTAAATATTCATTGGCTTTGATTATACTGAAATTAGGGCTAAAGCGTGAAGTCAAATTGAGGGGAATAATGGCAGTGTAAATAATGCATGGCCTCTAAATTGAAAGCAGCAGCAGCCTGTGCAGCCAGGTCGGGCCCCACCCTGCTTGTCACTATACCATTTGTTTGGAAGATGATTAGTGCGATGTGGACATCTCTCAGCAGCTGGAATTGGAAAAGATCCCAGGGTTCCCCATATCTCTGGGAATGTGGGAGAATGAAAGCAGACACCTTGTAGCAGGGGATTTTCTCTAGGTCAGGCACCCGGAAGCTTAGAGTCTTGGTGACATGCCATCATAGAGTCCTGTAGTCTGCATGTGACATAATCATGGGCTCTGAGAGTAGCCTGTTTCCTTACAAACCTTTGACAGTGTAATCATTGAACAGAGAAGAGCAAGTAGGGTGGGGAGAGCTGCAGCCCAAGAGAGGGAACAATGGCCAGGTGAGATTTGTTCAGATTAACAAGTCAGAGAGGCAGGAAGATCTGCTGATGCCTAGGAAGTTGTGGGACAAAGGCTGTGTGTAAGATGGTGCTGTGGGGTCAAACAAGAGTCAAGGAAGTTTCAAGGGTACGTGATAAATGGCATCTTTATCATCATAGTCTCCATTCATCCCTAATACCTGGCCCAGGGCCTGGCACAGAGTGTAAATGGACAGATGCTGGTTGAATGGATAAAGCCACAAGATGCTGGGGAAGAAGAAAGTGAACCGAACATTTCAAGTAGATGGAACCACCCCCTATCAGCCAACCCTTAACCCTCTCCTGCCTGAAGTGCCAGTGAGAGCAGTTTTCTCCCACAGGAAGTCAGGTCCGGGCTCATGGTGGACCAGGAACTAGTCACATAGAATGTTACACTCCCCTGACAGGATGCATGACAAAAGATTCACCTCTGCAGTTGGGTCTGGAGCATGCATAGGACATGCAGATTCCTCACTGACTTGGTCTGTGATATGCTAAAAGATGACCAGTTTCAATAGTGATTCCTCAGTCTCCACCCAGGTCTCTGTATGAGACCCCGTAAAGATCACCAGGGAAGGCAGCATGTCTGTGACCCTTCCTTAGGACCCCTCCAACTGTCAGTTCTTTGTCACTTTTCCTTTTGGAAGCTATATCCGCCCTGTTCACTTCCTTTCCATGTTTCTCATTCTTCTTAGACGTGAGGCAAAGAACCTGGAAGTCACTGGCTGAAGGTGAGTCTGGTGACTGTTGATTGTCTAAGCACCCCCAGTTAAGCTCACCCAACACTAAGAAGGGTTCCATCGCTCCCCAGATCCCACAGCAACAGGACTCCATGTATCATCCAAGTCAACTTCTCTGGCAGTCTTAGGAGGAAGACATGGTGATCCTCTCATTTTATGATCAAGGAAAGCAACATTTGAAAGGAATTAGTTTGCACACGCAGCTGATCAAAGAACTTAAAGTGTACACATTTTGTAAGCGATGGCCTCATGGGTTATCTTTGGAGTCCGGTCCTGCCTCTTACCCCCTTTGCTTCCTGACTGCTGGCATAATGTACCAGCTTTGCAACGCCCCTCTGAGCTGCCTCTGCTGCCATGCCTTCTCCTTTGCAGTAGACTACACAATCTCAAACTGTGAGCCAAAATAATCACTCCCCCCGCCCCAAAGTTGCTACTTTCTGGTATTTTATTACATAGATGAGAAAAATAATTAATGCAAGCATTTAGCCCTGGGTCAGATGAGCTGCTAGGAAGATTAAACTCAGAATTGGGCCTGGAATTGGTGCCTCAAAAGAGAAGCAAAGAGCTTCAAGCACATGAAGGAATGGGTCTATGAGCATCTTCTGGGTTATGCTCAGCAGTGTGGACCCAGAAGCTAGCTGGCCTTGGTTCTTCCTTTCATCAACTTTGTGCTCATGGACAAGTTAATGAGAGTTCCTAGCTAACAGGGCTACAGAAGATGATATGAGTGGGTAGAGTAGACCTCCAATGGTCCAGACATGCAGGAAATGCACAAAGAGGCATCATCTGTTCTGGGAGTTTGGAGGGCTTCCTGGCACAAGCGCTATAACCTTTCCCAGCCTGTTTCCTGCATGCAAAGCAAAGAGGGAGCAGGAGAAGGATGGAGAGAAAGCAAAGCAGGTAGTCACTAACCTGTGGCTGATGCCCACCTGTGCCGGTAGGCATAATATACATGTAATTTACATATAACAAACACCAGCACATTCCATAGGCCAGATCACCCCCAGGTAGCTTTTGGGGTCACTTATATAGTAACTGCAGCTCAGGTCCTGACCTGCCTACTGTTAATATCATGGGTAGAGCTGTCCCTTGGATCCATTTCTCCCTGGGGAGAGGGTGATGGTAGTGTTACCAAACAGTGTTTGTCCCCCTTATGGTTCCATGGGTGGGTGGCCAGCCCACGCTCCCTCTCCCAGACTTCTCCCATCTACTGCGATGCTCTCCATGTGGGTGACTTGACAGACAACTGTGCAGAGCCTTCCTAGCTCCCTCAGCATTACCTGCACATCCCAGTGGGAGGCTGGGATGGCAGCCTTCCAAGTGTCACAGCATGCCGCCCCCATATTGGCTCTGGAATCTGCCAGAGCCTCTTGAAGCTCATCGCTAATTGGACTGGCCTGGGTTTTGCTGCATTCTTCCTGAAATCACCCATCTTTGTGCGCATACGGCTGTGCTGTAGTCCCAGGAATCTGGTGCTGGGTGTCTCGGCCCCTTCCTCCTCTATTTTTATTTCTTCTTCTTCTTCTTCTCTTTTCTCCTGGGCTTTCACTAAGAAGGCAGCAGCAACCTTATTAGTTTGTTCATTGTTAAGATCATCGTGCTGGACCATTTCATACATATATACGATGCTCTGTTTAGTCTTACCCCCAATGCACTCATGTCTCCTTCCCAGCATGTCAACACCCCATCTCCCCAAGTCCCTTTTCCACATTCAGGTTTTTGTTTTGCGGCCCACTGAGTTTAACCAGGCTCATCTGTGTGACCATGGCCTTGGAACTGTACACTAGAGCCTGGCAGGCTCTCCAGTGAGCACACAACTGACGACAATGCCTCTCATCTAGAATCTGCAGTAGTAAGTAGTTCAACAAGAAGCAGGGCCCCAGGAGCCTCTCCCCATCCACGATTAGCTGTTGACAGATCCAGTATTGTGTGGGCCCAGAGGCAGATGTAGCTGGTATGAGATCATGATTTCAAAGGCAGTGTCACACCCTAAAGATGATAGTTCACAGCACTTTTCCCTGTGTTCCAGCTCTTAAATTCTTTCTGGCTCCCTCTCTGGGCTGCTCCCTGAACCATACAGGGATCCTATAAATGTAAGCACTCAGCAGTCCCTTATTCTTGGCATCTTGAACAGTCAAGAATCTCTATATTCATAGCAAAGTTTAGATTCTCTGATTAAGGCAGAGAGTAGCCTTTCTCTATAAGTAAAACCATAAATATTCACAAGGCCATTTCGTACCGTGTCAATTTACCTAAAACAAAATAAAACAACAATAAAAAAAAGTAGTAAATTCCCTTCTAGGGCCCATCACCTCCAAATTTTTTTAGCTTGTTTTCAGCACAGGATGTATTCTGTCCTATGGAGAAGGGATCAAATCCATTGTGAAATCAGTAGTTCCCACAAGTCAGGCCATTATTGTACCAACTTGCTTGACAGGTTGGCATTGTAGTCACAGCTGTATAAGACTATCGATTCCCTTTCTTCCCCAGCAGCCTGCATAACACCTTTTTGGTATTATGTAAGCGTGCCAACAAGGAAAAGCTTCTAGCACCGTTCCAGCTCACCTTCTCTGTACCTGTCAATCAATGTGTGGGGTGTCTTCAGCAGTGGTGTCTTGTAATTTAGTTCTGGTGAGCAACCAGAAGGAATGGCAAAAGCCTATATTGTATTGGGGGCTATGTTATATATCCCTTGCTAGCAAGTCATGAAGTAGTACCCCACAGCTGGCTCAGGATTCTCATGTAATAAACAATTATTCTAGGAGAAGCACATCTACGAAGAACACTCATTCCTAACTCCCTTTTAAAACATTTTAATTGGCTTAAAAATTGATTGATTTCCACACACACACACACACACACACACCCCTTTTGTTAATCCTTGGTCCCCCTTCAACTTTCCAATCCCATTATCCTTAGCCCTGCTACCGCCTGTGATCCCCAATGTCCTCCATCACAATCCCTGCTGATCCCCACTTCCTGGGAGTTCTCTGAATGCCAAATCCTGACCTAGGCACCTCACATGTCATCTTAGCGGAAGTCCTACCTATCCCTCCAAGTGCCTCAGTTTTAGATCTTATTTCAAAGATACAGACAGAAAGAAACTCGCAGAGGTAAAATGACTTGTCAGAGGTTGCACAGCCAGTAATAAGGGAAGTGGAAGATTAACCCCTGATGGCTGCCTTCAGCAGGCTGTTTGGATGAGGCTGGTGGGCATGTTCCACATTTGGAGTCAGGACCCCCAGAGTGCCACAGACCAAAGACTCTGAGACCTCTGTCTTTTCTTTTGTTTGAAGAAGGAATAACTGAGGTTCAGAGCACGAACTGCAGTCACACCTTGAGATAGCAGAAGCGTGTTTTTAAGGCTTTGGGGACTCTAGCATTTATAGCAGAAACCAGAGCCAAAGACATTTCTCTTTTGTCTGTATCTTCTGGCTCCTCCTCTACCTGCCTCTCCCCTCCATTCTTTTCTCTTCCCTTTCTTTCTTCTCCTATGCTCTCTTCTCTTTTTATTTCTTTATTTGGGGGGGGTGGATGGCAAAAATGTCTCGAATGCTTACAAACTGGGGATGTCATGTAAAAAATACAACATTTCTTGTCAAATGGAGGCAACAGCAATTCTGCTGCAACCTCTGCCTCTCACCTGCCAGCCACACCATCTGCATGCCTGTCCTGCTTCAGCAGCTATTGGCCTTCACATTCCTCTGAGGAGGCAGGATTAGGACTGAGTCCCCCCTGCTGGGGCTTTCTGCCACACCTGGCACCCATATGCAAACCCACAGGAGGAGGCAGCCTGGGTGGGTGGACTATGCTCCAGGTGTAGATCTCCTGTAATCTGGATGATGTCATTTTTCTTAGCTCCTCTCTTCTCTTTGTTTTCAGTTGCTTCACTTCCCAGGTTCCTCTTTGGATTGGACTTGTTGAAAGCAGTCTCTGTGTCTGGATTAACTCAGGGCTAGTCTTCAGGCCATCATCTTCAGCTGCTTCTTGAATTTCACCTGTTACGGCATTAGGTTCTTGCCTCCTTCTCCTGCCCCAGTGACACCCAAGCAAGCAGGGTCCTAATTGGCTATGTATCAGCAGTCACTTTTTAGTATGAACTGGAATTGAAGCAAACCTTTGTCTAAAGGCCAAGGCAGGGCAGATTTCAGCTACATCCCTGGTCTGACCAGCTTATGGGGGCAGATGAGTGGCTGCCTCTGACGGTGGATGGGGCAGTGTTCTGATCCTCTTCTCTCCATGTTTGCCAAACTTGTTCTTGACCATGGTCTAACCACACCGAGGACTGCACTGACCTGGTCAGCCCAGACTAGACACAACCCCTGAGTCTTGACTGTGGTCACAGAGGACAAAAGCTCTTCAGCAGAAAAAGGAAGATCCCCATTGTTTCCTGATCCCTTGAGGTCGGGCAACCAGGCCTCTAGAACTACCCACCCACTGGGGTCTAGGCTGCTCACCTCTGGGGAGCCAGAGAAATGAGTTTTGTTATTTTCCTGGGTGCATTTTGGGGGTGGTTGTTAGAATACCAGTGACTACCTCCAATTTATATTTTCAAAACTTAAAGGTTGCCTTGAAAGGAGGACTAGTTAGGGCATCTTCCCCATCCATTCTTTCCACCCAGCAAAGTAGGAAGTGGTTACATTCAGTGTGTGTTTGACAAATCAGCTGTTGACTGGTGCTTAATTACAGAGCTAATGTTCCATGGCTCCTCACAAAGTTCCAATCTCACTTCCGAGCAGAGCTCAAGTCTTGACAATTGGATGCCAATTTATTAGTGGAGATGGGGACACAGAATTCGGAACAGCCTGAAGCATAGCAAGCCCATCTCTCCACCAAGACCCTCTGTAAGATGCACACATCTTCTGGATAGAAATTACTGGAAAGAAATCCTGACTCTTTGTAGTATACTTCTGGCCTCATCCCAAAATGTTCTCTCTTATTCTGATTCTGAGCCACAGGGATGGACAGTGTGGAGAAGCCAGAGGCCAAAGGTCAGTTAGAAGGAGGCTGAACACTGGGGAGCTGGAGGCTGCTGTCTGGTAGCAAGAGGCCCAATGCCCAGGTTCTCTTCATGGGGATATTAGAAGCCCCCAGTGCTAGTATCAGGATGGGATTCGGACAGGAAAGAAACCTCGTTTCTCTCCAGAGCTGGAATGGGACCTTTAGTGCCTGCCCGCCCCTGGAGCCACTGGCAGCAGGTGTGAGAATTCAGAGTTGAACAAGGTCACAGAATTACTGAGAACTTGGTGAGTGTATGACTCCAAGCATTAGCATCCTCCATCGCCCTGTCACTCCCCTCGTTTCACAAGCAGGGAGCTGAAGTTGAGCAATGTATCTAAGCTTAGACAGAAATGGCACCCTAGAGCTTGGACCCCGCCTGTGTCTGAGCCCACTGTCTGCAGGGTTCTACGTGTCGCAGCTTTCCAGCAGCCTCTAAGGACAAGGGCCAGCTTTGCCCGAGTGCTTGGCTTCCTCTCATCTGCCCCTGCTTCATGCGTTCTCTGATCTTCTCATCGGTTACCTCATTGTTTCCAGGCATCTTTTTAAATGGCTGTGGTTCCCATTTCCTAGGCAATAAAACCAAAGTTCAGTGTGGGGTCACAGCTGGCTGAACTCTGCACAGCTCCACAGTGAGGGGATAACACAAAACACACATTTAATACATCAGGCATGCTGTTAGTCCAGTGTCTCCCTTGAGGAACTCCTATGACCATCCCATGAGACACACCACCATCTTCTTTTATGAATGAGAACATTGCATAAGAGCTGGAGAAAGAACACGGCACCAGGGCCCGCACCTCTGCTGCTCTGCTCTGGATTAGTCTGTTCAGCTACAACACTCTGTTCAAGGGGCTGAAACGACAGACACCCATGTTCTTCCAGTTCTAGAGGCTGGTGGCCACAGGCCCAGAGTACTGGCAGGCTGTTGCCTCTGAAACTCCGTCTTTAGTCTGAGGACAGCTGTGCCTACCCATCTTTGTAATGTGTTTTGTCCAGTTGTGTATCTGTGCCCTGCTCACTTCTTCCTGAAGATACCAGTTCGCCTGAGTCGGACACTATCCTGATGACTTCATTTCACCTAACACTTCATTAAAGGCTCCAAATACAGCCACATTTCAGTGATATATTAGTTGGGTTTTCTGTTGCTATGATTGTCATAGGGTACTCAAAGAAGAAGAAAAAAACTCCTAAGTGGCCTGAATAAATCAGTCTTTACTCACTGCCTGTGGGACTGTCCCAAGCAGAGTATCAGGAAGCACCATCAACCTCCAGTTGGTCATTTTAAAGAACAAAACATGCAATTGTGAAAGGCAGCTCTGAGCATCTACAGCAAGTAAGCATTATTTACAGAAATGGAGAGACAGCAATTAAATGGTCAGACAGTTCACCTTTAGCACAGAGTCACATCGTACAGGAATTTAGTCTGGTTCAGAGACCAGTTTCGCCCAAGATAGCTTTAGCACTTAAAGTACTCTTAGGAATACTTTCATGAGCGGGTATAACAACAGTTCAGTAGCCCACTACATGATAAACACCATTACCAGAAGCCCCTTGGGGAAGAAAGGGTTTGTGTCAAATTCAGGGAAGTCAGGGCAGGCACTCAAGGCAGGAACCTGGAGGCAGGAACCTGGAGGCAGGAACTGAAGCAGAGGTCCTGGAGGAGCACTGATTACTGGCTTGCTCCTCATGGCTTTCTCAGTCTGCTTTCATACAGCTCTCAGGACCACCAACCCAGGCGAATGGATAAAATAAATAAAATGGAAGGGCGTGATGGCTCCTAGGTATGGTGGAGGGGAGGCTTATTGTAGATGAAAGGGAGAGCATTGCCAGAGACATCTGGAAGTTCCAGAGTGAACATGACCCTGAGTCAGGTCATGTGAGGAGAGAGGTGTGGGGAGGGGGGAGCCAGGAGAGTAAAGGGCCAGGGAAACAAAATGGCTGGATTACATAGGGAAGGGTAGCCCAGACCCTGGGCTGGAGAACTTCAGGGCAGGAGGTGTATCATCAATCAAGAAAACACACCAGAAGCTTGCCCACAGGCCAATCTAATGAGATCGTTTCTCAGCTGAGGTTCCTTTTTCCCAAATGACTCTAGCTTGTGTCTAGTTGACACTAAACTAACCAGCACAGACAACACATGCTATGGTTCCATCTCTCCACCCAGTCTCCTGATCCAAGGCTATCTTCTCTTGGCAGCCTTTTGAAGGCTGGAGGAGCAGAGAGGGATGGAGTTTTGCCCCGAGGTTGCTGTTTCTGACTCTGAGTTGAGCCTAGTTGAGATGATCAAGAGTCTGAGAAAGAGTCAGGAGAAGAGATGGAAGCCTGGAAGACCAGTGTACATTATCAAGGGATTCAGGAGCTGCCTCCACCCTGACTTTTTTTGATGGAGCATCCCCAGGAGCATCTGTGTCCTGGCATCCCATGCTTACTGAAGACTCTGGAGCCCAGAAGCACTGGCTACACAGATGTGATAGAGCCCACTTGGGCAGGAGCATCTGAGGGCTAATGTTACTATCCCTGAGTCAATACTTAACAACAGGAAGAGGGATTTCTGGATACTCTCTTCAGTAACTGCTCATGAGGATTGTATCCTGCACACACTTGCAAGGAGCATTCAAACCTACTGCCTGCCCCCAAGTGCCAGGCTCTGTCTGCATACAGAATACACTTATCTCACTTCTTTCCTCCAGGGTAGCATGTCCCTGTGGGATCCTGGCATTTGTTGCATAGATATGGAAACGGAAGAATAGAGAAAGTAGCTTGCTGCAGCCTTACCTTGTTCCAGAGCTTCCAGTGAGAGAAGCCCTTCTGGGATCCTAAGCCAGAGATTGCCACATCCTTTCAGAAGAAGCACCTGGGGCACTAGTTTCAAAATTGCAGATCCCGAAGATCTTCACTTGAAAGTCTGACTCCATGGGTCTAAAGTAGGCCCAGGAATCTGCTATGCTCATTCTCACACCAGGAGGTTCCTGTGTGTGGGAGTCCCTGGCTGAGTACCCCAAGCCTTACTGTCCTACACAGAATGAAGACTGGGTGGGCATCTCTCTGGCTAACATTCTCATCTGTTCAAAGTCAGCTTTCTGTTTCAGTTGGTCACTGCTGTGATTGCCTCTTCTTCCCTGAATGAGGTTCCTTGTCATTCACAAGTCTCCATATCAGTGTTTTGGAACCTGGCCACCCAAATTCCAGCACCACGTGGCTAAGACTCAGCTAAGTGCTAGTGCCTGTCCTAAGCACCTCCCCCCCTTTGCTTTGCCATAGGTGACTGCCACCTATTCAGCCTAGACTGAAGATTCCATTTTTGCTAAGTTCCTGGGGGCTCAGCTGGCACCTTGGGTACAGAGTGGGTGGGTGACTGTGTGGAGAGCTGTTTCGTTGTGTGTTCTTTCAGCCAAGATCAACTTCCAACACTTAGTATTTTTTTCTGATTGCCTGGAATTGCTCTTATCTGTGGACTTACACCACGAAACAGTTTTTGCCCAGAAAGGAAAACAAACAACCCAGCTCCATCCTGAGCCCTGCTCAGTTTGCAAGGTAGCATTGTCTTCCTGATCCCCTAGCAGCCCTTAGCATCACACCGCACATTAATTAGAAATCCGGAGCTTGCAACAAGGGAAGTGACTTTGTGTTTCAATTTAATTTGTTCTCATTTTTTGACAGGGTCAAAGTTCCTCTTCCCAGTCTGAGTCTGAAAGCAAATTAGAGCTGTGTCATTTTTATATTGATGTGCCCAGGCTAAGACCTTTGGAAAACATTTTCTAAAGGGAATTGATCTGGTCGGTACTGTTTTCTCAAAATTCCATTTAGTAAACATTGGGCTTGCAGCCTTGAAATCATTACAGTATGCTGATGTGCCAAGAACCGTGTTAGGTGTCAGAGGTTAACCGCAGGGAGGCAGGCCACTTGAGGAGGTTACAAGGGCATAGGAGAGGCGCAGTCCACAGAGAGATACAGCGACCTGGTTCTGTGAGCCTGGTTCAGGATACACAGGCTCTCTGGATGCAGAGACCAGGCCGGGCATATTGAAGGAAAGCTAATGCTCCAGGCTTTGTATGAGACAATGCCGAGCAGTTCACACTTGGTTCATACAACTCGTAGTGGATGCACTGCTTGCTTTTCCTCATGACACCGCTCCAGCAAGGAGCAGAGAGCTTGGGGTTGAAGCTTGAGGAGCAACTCCTGGTTTACCACTGGCCAGCTGTGTTACTTAAAAGAAATTACTTAACTCTCTGCTCTATGAGATGAGGGGTGACGGAGCCTCCAGAGGGTGGGTGTAATCAAAGGAACTTGCTCACACTGAAGAATGCAAAGATGTGTGTGTGGGAGGGGTAGACAAGATCAACAGAATAAGCCCATCGCTGTGGGCATTCAATCAGGTTACCTCTGTCTTGGCCTTGGTTGTACCAAGCAGTACCACCTATACCTGTTCAGCCTCCCTGAACTCAGCACCCACAAAGATTTCGGATAAGGTCAGTCATGATTTTTATCGCACAGTTAGTGGTATAAGAACTGGGATTTGAATCCAGGCTTAACTGACTCAAAGACCCTATGTCTTAACCTCAATCAGTGGCCACAAGGACTACCGTCTGAGCACAGAGCTTCTGAGGATCCTGTGTTCTTTCTGCTCAGAAGCCGTCTCTGAGAAACCTGACCTGACCTGACCTGACCTGGCTCTTGATGCCGGACTGAGAATCTCCTCTGCCCATGCTCCCTACACACGTATACATCTCCCCCACTAGACAGTGAAGTCTGGAGGTTAACAATAGAGCTTGTACTGAAGCTGGGGGATCACCCCTTGTTCAATTAGCTCTTAAATAGGAAGCTCCCCTTTAACAGTACCAGGTAGAGGGTGTAAGTGGGTTAATAAGCCATAGTGTCGGCTGTTTTAAAATATTAGTGATTTCTAGCATTGAAAATGCAAATGGCTGCCTGGAACTCCTACATGTGGCATTAAAGAGAAGGGCTTTGAAAGGACACCTCCGAGGAATGTGGGAGTGGAGAATATGGGCTTGCTGAAGAGGGGTAAACAAGCAGACATTCACCATCTTGTGGCTGCCACATTAGCTCTGCTCAGAAGTAAGTCTCTATCTCCTAGGGGGAAGAGGTAGTTGTGGTAGTTGCACGGAGAGGCAGACATACTCTAAGTGACCCCAGTCTTCCTGGACAAGCTCAGCCGGCAGTAGGGTATAGTCAAGATTGTACCCTTGAGGCCCGGGGACATTCTTACCAGTTCTGGGCTGTCCAACTTGGCGTCTGCCATCTAGGAACAACTGGTTTATTCAACCCCACACTGTCTTAACCATTCAGCTATGCATTTTGCTCAGCCCTCACGTCAAAAGAACAATCCCGCTTCCAGTGTTCACAATGCCACCTGGCGTCTGATTGGCAAGTTGCCGGAGAGCAGGACTGTGACTGTCATCTTGCCATCTGAAGCACTCAGGGCCAGTACCTGGCAGGTCCCGTACCTGGCAGGTCCCAGGCACAGAAGTGGAGTGAAAGAGGTTTTTTTTTTTTCTCTGATTGGTGATGTTCTTATCTCAAACCCTGGAGTGAAGGGATGGGGGCTGCTGGGGCAGTTTGACCCTTGTGTAAGTCCAAGCCTGCCTCACCCCCTGCCAGAAGTATGACAGGCACAAGCAAGCAATGAAGAGGGAGGCAAGCGAGTGACATCAGAAGCTTCCAGGCAGGCTAGAGGAGAGCAAGGGATGAATTAAAGCAGGCCCTGTGGCTGTGGCCACCTGCCAAGCAGCCAGTCCTTAGTTGCTGGCTCTATGGAGCAGACCCAGCGATTCTGGTATTATCAGGGCGCCTTGTAACACCGTCAGACCAGGCCCTCAAAGCTCCTAGGATAGACGCCTTAATGCCACCTGATACCTGCTTTATTTGTGTGTGTTCAAGTAGTCAGGCAGCTTTTTCTCAGACTGTGCTTGTCACAGGTGCCTGGAACACAGCAAGAGCCGAGCCACAGTGATTTCCCTCCAGCTCTCCCAAGGGTCTGGCTCTTCAGCCTGGCATGTGTGGGCTTTGTTCCTGTAGCAAATGCAGTATCCTCTTCCTTTGAGCAATTTGACCTTTCTCCACCTTCTCACATAATGGCTTGCATTTCCACTTCCAATCCAACGTGTCTGCTGTGTTTTATGAGTTCCCTGGGCAAGCAGCACCCCATTGTCCTAGTGTATTCTGACTGTTCCTAGGAAGGGACAGATGCGGGAAATGATCGGCTTGATGCATACATGATGCATCCACTCATCGGCTTGATGCATCCACTCATCCTCATGCTCTTCCTTGTTCTGACCAATCTGATCACTTCTGATGTCCTCTTGAGGTCATGCTGTAACAAGCAGAGGAAGCTGAGGGATCATCTTATTTTATGTTCTTCACTAAAGATGATGAAACCAGACCGGGTGGAAGAGGACCTTGCCCCAGGGAGCAGTAGATGTGGTTCTTAATGGTGACTGTAGACTAGAAGAATAATTTTCCTGAATCCTTCCCCTAAAATATAGTAAATATAAATGATGACTTTATGTGTAGAGCACTAGGAGGTGTTCTAGGTATCAATATTTACATATGTTTATGTGTCTATGTATGTCTATGTATACACAAGTGTGTGTGTATCTGTGTGTACATGTATGTTCAGATATGTTTGCCCATGCATGGATGTACAGAGGTCAGAACTCAGTGTTGGATGTGTTTGTCTATCATTCTCAACCTCTTTTTTTTTTTGGTTTTTTGCTACAGAGTTTCTGTTTTTGGTTTCTGTCCTGGAACTAGCTCTTATAGACCAGGCTGGCCTTGAACTCACAGAGATCTGCCTGCCTCTGCCTCCTGAGTGCTGGGATTAAAGGTGTTTGCCACCACCGCCGGCTTCAACCTCATTATTTGAGGGAGAGCCTCTCACTGAACCTGGAGCTCATCAACTGGCTAGATTGCCTGGCCGGTGAGTTCCCAGGATCCTTTAGTCTCTGCCTCTCGGGCCTGGGATTACAGGCACTTGCTGCTCTGCTTGGCTTTTCACACAGGTGCTGGGGATGGGAACTCAAGTCCTTACACTTGTCCAGCAAGTACTTTACCCTCTCCCCAGTCTTCTGAACATCAATATCTTTACAAAGTTTCCCAGATGGTGCCAGGATTGATGATCAATATAGAAAGTGGCTTTTTTTTTTGTCACTATACTGTCCTTACATATCCAGAGAAAAATGCCCTTTAATGGGCCACAGAAGAGAGTTTCTAAGATGAGGATGGGCTGTCATGGGGCAGATCCCAAGCTAAGTACCACCCTTGGAGTCCTGAATCACCTGAAAGAATATTATCAACAGGGTATTTTATTCATCATAATGTGTGGACGATGTACCTGTATGCCAGGCATTGTAAAAACCATTGGCATTTTGGAGCATTGCTGTGTCTACTGTGATCCCATTTCCAGATAAGAAAACTGAGGCACATATAGGAAGTGGTGAGTTCCTGTTTGTGACCATTCTTCCAAACCACTTCTCTAGTTCCCAGTAAACATTTGTTCTACTTGGTAGTACCTTCAGGCCTTTGGGACCCTAGATAGAAGTGTCAACCAAAGATGCAAGGTCGGATGGAAGGCTTCTAAAATCAGTGATATTGAAGACTGCCTTCCTGGAGCATACATGGTTTGGGTACCTTTCCTTGCCTAGCCTTGGATCAAACTGTGTTCAGCAATTTTCCTAAGCTACAGAGCCTCATGTCAGGTCTGTCCAACTCTGCTCCTGTGTGCCCTAGGTATGTGTAGTCTCACCTAGAATTTGCATAAAGGGCCCATTTTATCCCAGAAGCTCCATCTCTGAAACACAAGGACTGCTCCATAAAAAACATCTCTGTAAATGAAATTTTTGTACTTTGTTTTATTCCAGGAAAACTGTAAGCAATATAAGTTTTGAAGTCATTAAGACTATAGAATAAATGATTCCCTAATATGGATTAACAAGGGTTATTTCTTTATCTGGCTAAAGACCTATCAATTTTGGAAATGTGGAAACAGATGCAAGTGATTGGTTGTTTATCTGTACCTCACGCCTCAAGGAGCTATCTGTCCTTTTCTCACATAGACCTGGGAAACCAAAAGGGTATCTGATGGAGGAGGGTCATCTGTCTATGTGTTACTTTCATTGGTTAATA
>LOJH01009808.1:13488-38198 GCA_001685095.1 Ellobius talpinus
GGAACAATGGTCTGTATTCTGTCAATTATATTTTAAATAAATGCTGATTGGCCACTAGCCAGGCAGGAAGTATAGGCGGGACAACCAGACAGAAAATAGAGGTGGGTCAATGAGAAGAGGAGAATTCTGGGAAGAAGGAACTTCTTTCTGCAGTCCTGTCCCAGCCACAGGAGAAGCAAGATGTGACTACCCTGCCAAATAAGGTACCGAGCCACGTGACTATCACAGGTAAGAATAGGCTAATATAAGTTATAAGAGTTAATAAGAAGCCTGAGATAATGAACCAATCAGTTTATAACTAATGTAGACCTCTGTGTGATTTCTTTGGGACTTAATGACTGCAGGAACTGGGCAGGACAGAAACCTTGGTCAACACATGGGACCTTGGGGGAGGGTTAAAGAGGGGAGGGGAGAGGCAGGGAGGGGAGCAGAGAAAAAATATAGAGTTTAGTAAAAATCAATTTAAAAAACTACATAGTCAAATGAAAAGTCATCCTCCTGACCACTCACAGACATTTGTGCCCATAAGATTGAGATGCAATCATGAGATTACATATACACATAACATGAGATTATAGACTATAGTATAGGTATTGGGGAGATACCAAGCTGCTTCAGCAAAAGGGAGCAACAGTTTCCAGAGACGATGGTCCCGCAGACAGACCTTGTCTGGACAGGATTAACCTCCATCTGATAATGAGATAATGAACCAATCAGTTTATAACTAATGTAGACCTCTAAACATTGCCATCTGAACACTAGTTGTCACCTGCTTCTCATGGACCCTGACACTGTGTCAGGGCAGGGTGACACACATGGCACTGTACACATGAGGAAGTCAGAGGACAACTTCAGGGAGTCATTTCTTTCCTGTCACCATGTGGATCCTGGAGACGAACTCACATTGTCAGGCTCGGCGACAAGTGCCTTTATCTACCGAACCATCTTGCTATTCCCTAATTCTTTTCTTTTACCTATTGTATTCACTGGTTCCTCCGATTTGCTCAAAGTGGAAACAGAGAACATTACTACTTCTCTCTAATTTCCCTAGGAATTCCTCTAATGTTTTCTTATTAAGCTAGAAAGAAGGTGTAGTGGAGTAACAGATTCTACCACACTGAATGGGCAAGACGATCATACAAGGCTCGGGATGGGTGTGCAAACAGAATCGCAGCCTCTATTCAACAACCAGTAGGGGCAATGATTTCTGCCAACAACTATGTAAACAAAGTGAACCTTTAAGTGACCACGGTCTAGGCAGCAACTCCAATTGCAGCCTGCAAAAGACTCTAAAGAGGTCAGCTTGACCATGCCTAAATCTCCTAAGCCACGGAAAGTTTGAGACATTCAGGGCTGGATTAAGGCACTATATTTTGAGTAATGTTCTATGTAGCAATAAATAAATAACATCATGAATATAACTGTAATTCTTCACTAGATCTGAGGGAGAAAACAGAAGGTATTGCTGAAATGGTCAGAAATTTTTGAATATGCATTAGATAATGTCGTATTGATGTAAAACCTCTTAGGTAGAAAATATTATCAGGGTTATGTAAGAAAATATGCTGAAAGATTCAAACTAAGATGGTAAAATAGCTGTGATTCACTTTCAAGTAGTTCAACAAACAAAAACCAATTTGGCTAGGTACAGATGCTGTATGTTTTCATACGGATGTGCTTATCCAGAAGGCTGGGCAGCCAAACGTGAACAATTTACAAATGCCCATGAAAGGAACATCAATATTTGCTATATGACTCTACAGAGATGGTATAATTGTAGATGCCATTCTATAGATCAAAATTGCCAACTATTCAATAGATTTTAAACTTTTCTACCCTAATGATTACATTTTAAAATTCACTGCAGCTAATACAACGGCAGTAGGAGATGTGCATCAAAATCCCAGATACCCACCCACTGAGTGCCCCAGCCTCCTAGGGGCCAAGGGAATCTGGGAATAAAGCCCCATGATAAACAGGATCAGAAACCCAGCACAGTAGATTGCATTTTAAATCTGATACATCAGTAATGTCATGCTTCTTAATCCATTGCATAACTCAATCATAATGTGTTTGACATAAAGTTTGTCTTTGTATAGATAATTAGTTTCAACTACCTGAAAGTCTACAGTTTCTAAGAAAAGGTTACTAGACAATTAATTGGAGCTTTTGAGTTGAACAGCGACATTCCCATTTCTCCAATTTATTGCTTATAGCACCTTAGTAGGAAGGACCTGGGAATCTTGGTAAAATGCAGATTCTGACCCATTAGTCCTAGAATTACATTACGATGCCCCCAGTTGACTCTGAGGCTGGTGGGTCCTAGGATTACATTCTAATACCAAAGTCTCTGTTCCACTTCCCACCAGACTATGGTTTAATGGAGTTAAAACTGCTAATTATGGCAACACTGGTAACTTACCTATGAATTTACTTCTCAAGAAGGCAAACGTGTGTGTACGTGCTCGTGTGTGTGTGTGCGCGCACGCGCGTGCACACGCATAATAAACTGGGAAGAACAATTTTTAAAAGGAACCAACTAAATGTTCACAGTCAACAGAATGTTCATATAAGTGATGGTTTATCTATACAACACAATATTCATCTCTTTTTCAAGACTGCCACCCACGCCCATTCCTGTGACCCAGCATTTCCAGTCCTGCTTACCTTATTTCACAAGAGAAATGAAATAGACCCACAGAAAGATGCATGCGAGAATGTTAGTAGGAGCTTTATGCATAAGTTCCTAAAGCAGGCTAGGTGACCATGAACAGGATAAATAGATAAATAAACTGGAGCACAGTCACATAATGTAGGGCTAGCTGGTAGTAAGAAAGAACATACTACTGGCGGACACATATACCAACATGGGTGGCCCACAAAAGCATTCCCCCTTAGCAAAAAAAAAAATACACTTACACAAAAGAGTTTATGGTTTAGGAGGTAGTAATAATTGCCTATTTCTGGGTAGAAATTTGAGATACATAGGTGGATGCGTTTATGAAAAGCCACCAAATCTACAATTGTCCTTTGTGGATTGAATTGCTCACCAGCTGCACTAACACAAAGAGAAAGAGAAGGCATCTGAATGCCGAACTCTAATAAATGACTGCACAGGAGAAGAGGAGCTCACCACCAACACCTAGCGCTTACTGTGAAAGGATCAGGGCAATAAGATCAACTGGGAGCCAGATGGAGCCGTGAGCAGTGAAACAGATAACAGGCGCACAGCAAAGCCTTCATGGTAGAATCTGTGTTGTGGCCAAAGTTTCTTTAGCTCTTTTGTACCCTTACTTTTTTTCATATTAAGCTGTTGGATAAAGTACACTACCATTATGTGGAAGATTAAAAAATGAATTACCAGTCTTCCTACGTATCTGTATGCTCAAGTGCAAGAAAGTTCTGGGCAGGCAAACAGGGATTAAACTCTGTTGACCCCGGAAAAGTTGTCCGTTGGTGGTAGAGACAGGGAGGGTTGACTTTGTGGCAGTAGGCAGGGTCTNGGGGGGGGGAGCAGAGGCGTGTTTAGAAAAAGTGATACTGTCAAAGAGAAGTTATACAGGCAGAGAAAGTAATGACCTGCAACA
The DNA here is from genome assembly GCA_001685095.1 of Ellobius talpinus. Lineage (NCBI taxonomy): Eukaryota > Metazoa > Chordata > Mammalia > Rodentia > Cricetidae > Ellobius > Ellobius talpinus. Next base: position 17,076 of record LOJH01009808.1, read on the forward strand.
GCAAGAAGCAAGGCTGGGTTTAGTAACGACACGTGTGCTGAACCACAACACAAGCGTGAATGGCAAGTTGTGTATGTCTCTGCCCTTTGTAACCCATACAGAAGCACTAGGGACCGCCTTGACCCTGCCCCTCTGTGCAGTCAACTACACAATGCTGAGACATATACAACTCGTTCTTTTTGCATTAAAAGTGCTACTCATGCTTGGGATGTAGCTATATCGGCAGAGTGCTTTGCCTGACGTGCACTCTGGTCCTGGATCCTCAGCACTATATCAACCGGAAATAGTTGTACGTGCCTATAATTCCAGCACCAGGGAGATGGATGAAAGAGGATCAAGTTTCAAAGTTATCCTCAGTTGCACAAGGAGTTTAAGGTCGACCTAAGCTACATGAGACCCTGCCTTAAACAAACAACAACAACAAAAGTAGTATGCTGTTGGGGACAGCGGAGATGCTCACTTCTACCAAACACAAGTGAAGAGCAATGTAAAGCTGATCTGTGGAGAGAGAACCTGAGACTGCAGAGAAGTAGCAATAGAATCAATAGGGCTGGCAACATCCTTGGGCAGAACACTTATCTAGGATGCAAGTGTTCCAGGATAAGAGCCAAAAAGGCCCCACAGGGAACAAGATACGGTGATATCCAGATATACCATACACTTCTGGTTCCTTCCATATCACACTAATAGGTCCCTCCCCCTGGGTTTTAGATACAAACCTGACACTGGCCACAGAAGGTCTTACTTTATTCAGTAAGTCTGGTGAATTTCTCCAATCTGTAGAAGCACAACTCAGGCAATTACCCCAGAAGAACATGCAGAGTACAAATCCAGAGGTCAGCAAGCATGTCATTTGAGACCATGAGTGTTCAGAGAACTTCACGCTGAATGGTCTTTAGGCTCTCGGCACTGTCAACTCCCTTCCTGGGAGGAATGCACGCCCCTTTTCTGTAGCCACCTTGCTCCAGACCTCCCAGCTGGGGCCAGAGGCAGAAGGCAGTTTGGAAAAAAAGTCTGCATTATATAGTAAGAGAGCCTTCGACCATCACTTACAAACAAATGTAAAAACAGCCTAGAAATACCCATGACAGATGTACTCTGGCTCAATCTAAGGCAAATTCAAAGTATGCCCAGTGAGGCTTGTTCTTTGGTTCTCATTCTTTGACACTGTATCAATGAAGACACAATAAATGGCCATAAATTCAGACAGAAGACTGGGGTCTGGTGATGTGGATACCCTCATACCTTAAGGGAAGCAGGTCAACTTCTGAATGCATCATTTTGGAAACTTACACATAAACACCAAGAGCCAACTGTACTTGCTGACATTACAACTCCTGGTAGGGGCCATGGCCCTCCAAGCTTTCTAGTTTAGTACTATGGTAGTTTGGATGAGAATGACCTCCTTAGGTTTATGTATTTGAATGTTTCATTCCCAGTGGGGAAAGATTAAGTACAATCTTGCTGGAGGAAGTGTCACTATAGTTAGCTTTCTCTCTGTCTCTTGCTTGTGGATCAGGTAGTAGCTCTCAGCTGCTACCCCAGTGTCATGCTTGCATGCCTGGCACCATGCTCCCAACTGTGATGATCATGGACTCACCATCTGAAACTGTAAGCCCCCAATTAAATGCTTTCTCCTATAAATTGCCTTCATAATGATATCTTAGCGTAGCAATAGAAAAGTAACTAAGACAGGATCCATGGAATGACACTGTCAACAAAACAGTGTCTAAGAGAAGGAGATAATGTCATATAGAAAGTAGAAGCAGGCCTTGATGTATGCAGGCACAGAACACAATGAATGATAGAGTTCTGCCCGGATTCTCCAACACTCCAGTGATCTTCATAAATCCCCTCTGTGTCTGTCTATGGGCCTCATCATTTTTCATCACAGCACCAAGGTAATTTATTATTAGAAAAGACTTAATGGCTCTTTGGAAGAAAAGGTTCCTTTCTTTTCCCATCTCCCCAACTTTACTTCACCTGACAGGTACAACATTAATTTGTCACACATACACACACATTACTTCCCAGTGTGATGCATAATCACTAGAACTTAGCAAAAAAATAAATAAATAAGTAAATAAAGCATGCTAGGCAGTGGTGAAGCATGCCTCTAATTCCAGCACTCAGGAGGTAGAGGCAGGTGGATCTCTGAATTCAAGGCCAGCCTGCTCTACAGAGTGAGTTCCAGGACAGCCAGGGTTACACAGAGAAACCCTGTCTCGAAGAAACATCAACGACAAAAACAAACAAAATAACAAAGCAGAATAATCTAAATCAAATAAAAGGCATTAGGTTTGTTTTCAACATTCAGATTGCAAATTCAGGACTAATATTAGCAAGTGCATGTAACTATTGACATATGGACAGATGGATAAAAAAAGATCTGTGAGTCCAAAATTGGCCTATAAGAGGCACCCATCATGGTGTGGGTGATGGATGAATTTCTTACACTCATTGCATCTGAAAGCAGTGGGAGATTAGAGATTGTCCAACATATGGTAGCAGAACACCTGGCCAGACATTGAGATGGCAACAAAAATGTATAACCACTTTGATACCAAAATAAACTCTAGGGGATGAGACAATAAAACAAAAGAATTTAAATTGTAAAATATGTATCAATAAGTACATATATTTAAAAGTGGGCCCCACTATTCTCTAGGCTTGAGGTCCTGGACAAGATTAAAAAGAGAAAGTCAACTGGGCACAAACATTCATTGCTCTCTCCTTCTGACTTCAGACTACATGTGACCAGCCACTTCAAGTTCTTGTCACTTAGATTTCTCTACCATGACAAACTATACACTGAACTTTTAACCCAAATAAACCTTTCATAGATGCTCACACGTGTGTGCGTGAGTGCGTGAGTGCATGTGTGCATTTGTGTGTGGAGGTTAAGTGAAATATTTAAACTAAAAAAACCTCAAAGGGGAAAAATAGATGACACCAACTACACAAAAAACTTCAAGACCATAAAGTCATAAGAAGATGAGTTCGATAGAAAAATAGACCAAAATACACAAGGCAAGTTTCTTGCTTCATGAAATATTAGGACAAATAAGTTTTGAGAGACAAATTACCTCCCACTTCCCAAAGATACTTAGGAAGAAATGTAAACAGCTTTTAAAACAGGCTCAGGCAGATAATCAGAAATAAAGAGATGCAGTTTAAAACCAGATTGAGAACACTAAAAAGTTAGGAAACTGTTGACGAGGGGTAGAAAACAGGCTTTCCTGTGCAATTACTGATGGAAATATCAGCACAACCTTTCAGAAGGATGATGTGTCTGTATCTTTAATTGTTTAAATGTCTATTTCCTTTCCAATTATACTTCAAGCAATCTGTTCTCCTAGATGCAGTTACTTACAGGTGTAAAGAGAAAAGGCTGAGGTTGTAGGATTCTTAAGAGTAAAATCTGGTAATCTGAACATACACCAAAGAGGAATGATGAAGCACAACAGAATCATAATGCTGTAATATCAAACAGGTATTCATAAGACTAAGGTTAACTTACATAGGCAATTACAGACAGACTTCTGTGACATAATACTATCTACTAAAAGCCATACAAGAGTATTGCAGATATTCTGTGTGCGTGCCTCCACCCAAAATTATATACTATCGAAGAACAACCAGGGTAAGTATCTGTCACACCCAGCAAGGCCAAAATCCATCCATTTTATTAGCCTGTGTTATACTGCCAATGGGAAATAAAGAGTGGGCTCGATCCCAAATGTGGCAGATACCCAAGATCACATCGTGAGCCTTAACGCTTCTTACCATAAAATGATGTAAAGATGATAAAAAAAAGTAGCAAAAGACAACAAATGGCAAGACATCTTGACTTTCTTATTTTCAATAAAAAAAAAACCTACAATGAAATTATGGAATTTTACAGCAGAAAGCCACTCTGATCTTTCATTTCTTGAATGGAAAAGACTGCTAATGCAGAAACAATGCTTAGCTGCATTTCCATCCTGAGATAATCCACACAGGCAGACCGTGACAACATTGAGAATTTTTCTCCTCTGATCCGTACAAAACCCACTGCCTTGAATTTTTAGCATCTGGCTATGGGTGAAACCCACTGCTTTCCTTCTAAGCTTGAATGAAATACTAATAGACTTCGAACTTGAGTGAGTCCCCGGCTTGTTTGGAAGCACCGTGTGTTAAAGAAACATGGAACCAGCTGTGAACACTCTACCAGTCATTGCCAATCCACTTGGAAGGCATCAGGATTCCCAGGTGAGCACTGAAATCTGCAGCAGAAAGACCTGCAAAAACTGCATCCTTTCTATGTGTGAAGCCACTCTATGATAAAGCCTCGGGAATTTAATTTTCTGTATGGGGCAGAGCCAGGAGGATCTCTGGGCAACAGTGTTCAGACAGTTCAACCCAAACAGCAATTTCCAGCTTCAATGCAAGACCTTGTCTCAAAAAAAGTAAGATGGAGACTGATGAACACCTGATGCTGACCTCTGACCCTGTACATGCACAGACACATATAGACATATGAACATATATGAACATCACACACACACACTTCGTGAAGAGTGGACAGAAGGACATCACATGCTTCACAATGTGACAACCTCACAAAGTGTCACACAGTTTTTTTTCAGTTACTCTGAAAAGATGTTCTAGTTTTGTTTCTGTTGCTGTGATAAAAAAAAACTCGAAAAAAGCAACTTATGAACTTATGGGGGGAGGAAGGAGTTTATTTCAGCTTACAATTGCATGTTACAGTCCATCATTGTCAGGAAGTCAGGGTAGAAAGTGCACATCACATCGCATCCAGTCAAAAACAGGGACTTGGCTTTTGGCTTGCTTGTGCTCAGCTTAATTTCTCTACTCTTAAAAGAGTTCACCATCCCTGACCTGACCAGGACACAGTGCTGCCTATGCTAAGCTGGGTTTTGCCATATCAGTCAGTTGTATCAAGACAATCCTCCACAGATATCCCCACAGGCAAACCCAATGTAGACAGCTCCTCATTGAGCCTCTCTTTCCACGTGCCTCTGGGTTGTGTCAAGTGGACGATGAAGATGAACCATCGCATTGGGCTACTGTTAAGGATCCAGCAAAGAATAAGCAATCAAAGTGTAAGCACAAGGAACCAATTCAGATCCAAACACAGAAACACTCTCTTTTAAAATGTGTGTATGAGCCAGGTGTGGTAGCACATGCTTTTAGTCCTAGCACTCTGGAGGCAGAGACGGGAGGATCTCTGAGAGTTTGAGACCAGCCTGGTCTACAGAGGTAGACCAAGGAATGCCAGGACTGCATAAAGCGACCTTGTATCAAAAACCAAGCAAACAAGTGTCCATGGGGTAAGGAGGCTCTACAAGAACAGTGGCATCCTGGATTGGATCATGGAAAGGGTAGGGGGGTGTAATAGTGAGGGTGGATAAAGTCTTTAGCTCAGCTAAGGGTATGGCGTGGAAATTAATTTCCTAGCTCTGACAAATGTACCATAGTCATCAATTACATTTGCATTATAGGAAACCGGGTAAGCGATGTGTTGGAACACTTTGTACTACCTTTAGAACTACTCCATAAATCTAAAAATGTTTCAAAATCAACACAAGAGGAAGTAAAACTGTGCTTTTTTGAAACTGTTAGTGGTGAGAAGACAAAGTTTAGGAAAATGTTGCTTTTCCAGTGTCTGACCTTGACCTGATCCTGTGCTGGTGGATAAACTTCAGCAGAAGATACTTGTCATAACAACATGGAAAGAGGATTTTTGTAACGACATTAAATGCACTGGCACAGTTGGTAACAATGCTGGGGTTGTGGCTGTGTAAGCAACCTGTACTGTTCAAACTTCAAAATCACCACTGGAATGTTTAGAATGTTTAGATGGAGATGTGTGTGTGTGTGCAGAAGGGGCTTGGACACAGTGACAAATTAAATAGGGCCAGATGCTCACAACAGATGAATCCAGGTAAGAGACACTGCGGCAAAGTTGATGACTATCAAAAGGTAGGTCACATTTTGCAGACTTGGGGTATAGTCCTTGACTAGACTACCCTCATCCCAGAAGTGAACCACAAGTTCTAGGTTTCCTAGGCCGGCCACACTTTGAGTCGGTTGCCTACAAACTCAGAGGTTCTTCCTCTCCTTCCTGATAACGTCCTTGGACAGCTATCAGATACTGGGGCCCTCTCTCCACCGTTGATGGAGAACCCAAGATGCATCCCTTAAAATGTATGTATCCATCGCATCAATTCTGTTCCTTACAGCACCCTGACTAATATTGGAAGCTTCTCCTCTTGCCCTCAGGGCCAGGATTGGATCACTTGAAACCTAAAGGAAAATTCCCGTTCTCAAATCTTAATAACAGCATAAGCATGCATGTAGATCATTTGGGAGAGGAGAGATGTTAGAGTATCCATGATCAATTAAATTGATGAGAAAACCACTTTTTAAATGCTATTCTTGGTCTACCTTGTGTTTTTTTTTCCTCCTCTCAAATGATCTTTGTAATCCGTTCTCTCTTTCGGAATACACACACAGAACCCTGAGGAACTGATACTGATTGAGCACTTTCTAAGTACCAACTACTAAGCCGAGTATGACACCTGATTGGCCCTCTCCACCCACCTTCCAGTTAACAACTCCCTTTGTATGGCTGATGAGACCAGGCCCAGAGAAATATCACCTGTGAAGTGAGTCTCCTCTTGGAGAAGCACCCAGGGAGGCTAAGCATTAATATTCTAGGGGGAGAAAGCAGGGATAAAGGTCAGGAGACTAAAAAAGGCCCCCTCTGACTGATAAAAAAAAGATAAAGAAAAAGAAAAAAAGAGAGCTTGTAAGGGAAAGAATGGGGAAGATAATAGAGGAAACAGGAAGAGGGTAATGATGGGGTGAAAGGGTAGAACAGGGAAGGAGAGGGAGATGAGGGGGCAGCACGAGGAGCTTCAAACAGAATGAAATGTGTCTCAAAATCACATGTGGAAATCTATTACTTTGCAATCTAATTTTGAATTAAAAATAATGATGGTGGTGGAACTGGGACACCCCCTCTCTTCAAATAAGAATACTACTATTCTTCCAGTCCTGTGTCTCTGTGCTTCACTGTGTGTCAAGGGAAAAGCACCATTTGAGACAAAGATTCATGTAACAAGAAGAGCTGCCAAATATATCCTCCATAGACACTGAAAGAGATATTGATAAACCACAGAAGCCTTAGGATTGACTCCCAACCATCAGGCGGCTTGTAGGATAGAGAGGCAAGTTGCTTTGTAGGAAATAATCTCCTAGCTCAGCTTAACAGAATTCCTCAGGAAACCCAACAGGTCCAGCATCCCTATTCAGCCTGCTGATGTAAATTAACTTTCATCAATATGTCTTGGCCCCCTAGCAGGATGTCTCAGGAACATCAAGAATCCAAGGTGACTTAGGGCTACACACTGACATGTGATTAAAAACTGTGAGAAGGAAAAGATGAAGTCGGTCAGACAGAACCCAAGAGCCCAGTGCCGTAGAGAATCTCCTGGTTCTTGGTGGAGCAGGGAATGATGGATGGGGCCCTCCTCCAAGGCTACCCATGATGGAAGCCAGAATGTCAATCAGACAGTGAACCAAGAGTGCAAAGCAAGAAGTTGGATGCTGCTGTCAGCTTGCCAGAGGGTGCCACGGAGGGTCGGACTGTGTAAAGAGTGAAGAACAACGAAGAACACTGGGGAGATGGCAGATGAGCTTGCTCAGCAGTTTCAAGGACACCCAGGTGGAAATCTGGGCCATCTGATGTCATAGCAATGATGAGTTTGCAGAAAGCCATTTCCTCACTTTCGGAGGACAGAGACCTCTATTGGCACAGGGATGGCTGGCCACAAGAAGACCCTTCTGAGCCCCAGACTTCCCTTTACTCAAAACTTAGGGGCAGTACAGGGGTTAGGAAGTATAACTGTAGCAGACAAGGTACCCCTGAGGCAATCCTCTCACACGCCGAACAGCAATAAAGGGGTAGGGATCTCTAACCTGTGAACCCCACATACCCAGGAAGGGGGACTCTGGGCTGTGCGAAAAGTCACTGTCAGGATTCTTTCACATAGACAGGCAATTCCCTGGTCAAGTCTTTTATAATTTCCTGTAAAANAAAAAAAAAAAAAAAACCAACCAGACCAGCAAGTCCCCAGAATTCAAGGAACCTGAAAATCCCAGAGGGAAACTAGACGTTTCTAAATTTACATTCTGGGGACTCTCTGAAAATGCTCTAGGGCATGTGGGTATAAATGAGCTATCCCCAATAATCTCAAACCGTTGACGGTTCTCTTTGGGTGGGTTTAGAAGGTGTGGTCTTACCGGTGGAAGTATGTCAGTGTTGTAAGGCTTCTAGTTTGCCTTCTCTGCTTCATCCTTGTGGTTCAGATATGAGCTCTCGACTTCCTGCTCTAGCTGCCATCACTGCTTCTTCCTTTAATGCCCCCCTGCCATGATGAAGTCTTAGCCCCCCGGAACCATAAGCACTGATAAGCTCTTCTATATAAACCCTTAACCACGGTGTTCTATCACAGCAATAGGAAAAGTAATATGGAGCCCAATTGGTAGGGTTTCAGGGGACAAAGATGAACATCAGGCAGGCTCCAAGCAAAGGAGCTTTGCTTCCAAGAGTTTCAAGTAATAGCTAACATTTATGTAGACTTTCACTTGACCAGACCTGGCCATTGATTGTATTTAGGTGTGTTTTCTCGCTTATTTCTCCAGACTGATTGAGGTGATGCTATCAAAATCCCTAGTGTAAAGACAAGAAAGCTGAGAAAAAAGAAAAGTCAAACACCCAGCCTAGGGTCATGCAGCTGGTCACTGGTAAATGAGAATCAAACATAGCTTTTTGTCACTGTGTTGCATTGGGGTACTCTTTTTTAAACTTACTGAAAGTTTTACTTTTCTAAAGGTAGAGTTGATTGAACCTGTTCATCCATCTTCTTTGCCAGCTGCTGGGGCATCTCCAGCCTTCATGTTCCTGGGCTTTGTGCTTTGAAACCACCTTGTTAAGTCTCTTACAAAGCAGCTCCAGGAGGGTTACCCTGGTCAAGGACCCACAAACCCTCAGTCTCCCAGAGACCACAGTTTATAGTTGGGAGCATCCTAACAGAGTTGGTCATGCATAGCTTTGTCAAACAGAAGTAGGTGGTGAAACTTGTCCTGAACTCAGCCTTTGGACCACTTCTTTGAGGCCTTGTTCCCAGATTGGCTTACTGGGTCTTTGTCTTTCTTGACCAACTTCACGGCACCTTTCTTCTTGTCATGCATGGTGGCATGGCAATGCTCAGAGAGCAGTGACAACTGCTGCAGTCCCACTAAGATGTCAGACCAAAAGGCAGGATCCTCCTAAGGCGCCCCCTGATGACAAGACTAAGTAAAGTACTTCCTGTTCAAGCCTGGGGACATGAACTGGATCCCCAGCATCCTTGGGGAAAGTATTAAAGGCCTGGGCTTGTTGTTCTGAAAGACCAGTGGGCCTGGAACTGCATTTTAATAGCACGTTCCAAAAAGAAACTTTTTCTGAAAAAGAATATTAAAGACAGGACGAATGTATTGACTCAAAAGTTTAACACAATGTGAACAAAAGTCAAAGCCAAAGTCCTGAACTGGGATACTCCTTAGCCAAATATATTTAAAGCAATAAATAAAACTTCACAGAAAGGCTCACATCAGGGGGGAAAATACTGTGCACCCCCTTAACAGAATCCATGGCAATGGTTTATTGCTGGTTTGTTTGGTTTTTTTTCATATTTTCGGTAGTGATAGTAGGAGTTTGTTGGGAGGCACTGAATTTCTCTGTAATATTCATTTAAGGTTTTGTTGTCCAGGGACATATATTTTTTAAATGTTTCTTCATACGACATCAGTCACTTCAAACAAACCAACAGTCTGCCCCCTCTCCGGCCTTTTCCCCTGCCAAAACCGGGTCAATGTGTGCTTCCAGTTCCAAGCTCTTTCCGTTCAGAATCCCCTGCAAACGGAAGAAACTTCCTTGCAGTCTTTAAATGTTGGCATGTAAATATGAAAGTGTTTTCCCCAGCTCCTCCTCTCCCTCTCCCTCCCCTCNTGGCTTCACACTCCTGGTCCTCCAGGGCCCAAGCTCTCTGAATCCTGAAAGCATAGATGTACACCACCAGACCCAGTGCCCCTTCCTTCTGGAACGCCAAGAGCTCCCTAAAATGTTTAACTAAGTTCATTTTTCAACAACTATTTGTTGCAAGCAAGAAAATAGCATAGTGAAATTTACTGTTAACAAGAAGAGTAAAAATAGCAATCAATCTACAAAAGGTAAAGGGGGGAGAAAAGATCCTGAAAATAAAATTACCCAGTATGCCTTAAAGCTAGTCATAACTATTTTAAATTACTCTGCATATAAATATCAGTTGCTCCAATGGGAAAATGTAAAACACACAAAGAGAAAGGTCTGGATGTGATTGAATTATAAATCTGGTTTTATCGTTGGTAGAGTCATACAGTAGAGAAACGTACAGCCCCTTTCCTACCCTTCCAATCTACCCTCCCTTCTGCCTGCAAAGCACAATAACAAAGTGAGACTCTCTGCTGGTGGAAAACGACAAAACCAAACTTGGCAGCAAATCAAAGAAGTGCACAGACAAAAATCAATGCAACTCATACTCAACTCAATTACTTCCCCTCTGAGCCCAAGCAGTGTTCATGAATATGCTCTTGGAACGTCGATAGTTTGCTTGAACACACTGTCATCTGGTTGGAGAAGAAAGTGGGCTTGGGTTTTAAGCTTTTTTGTAGGAAGGATGAAGAGGAGTTGGGCATATGGTTCAGTGAGTAAGCCTTAGGACCTGATGTCCTGATTTGAGATCCCCAGAACCCACATAAAGACAGAGTAGCACTCATGTCTGTAATCCCAGAATTCATACAGTGTAGTGGGAGGGAGACAGGAGAATCCTCAGAAGCTCGAGTGAGGCCTGGGCTTGCACACCCAGCTGGAAATAACAAGTGAGACTCAGTCTCCAACAAGATGGAAGGTTATCCACCATCCAAGGTTATCCTCCCCCTCTCTCTACCCCTGCCACACAGAGTGAGGGAGAGATTAAGCATAAAAATAAACGAATAAACAAAACAGGATGGAAACTTGTTGACAACAGTGGAAGGGCCTTGTGGACAATCTGCATTTGAGACCGTGTTGTCAGCATAGAAGCTACTCAGGGAAATTATCAGAACTAAGCCTGGAAAAGGACTGGGCAAGGTTGGGGAGGCGGGGGAACCACACTCAGAGCCTAGCTAAGCACCAGCGAAGCACCAGTAATGGTGGTATCCTCCAGGCAAGAAGAACCATGGAGAGTTTTGGAACAAGCAGGGGCTTTACTTGGAGTTTTGAGTTAGAAAGTTCTCTGGAACTGTTGGTCCCCACTGACACCACAGTGGGAAATGTCCTGGGCAGAAAGATCAGTTAAGAGGCTACTACAATAGTACAGGCAGGTGTTTGTGAGGACCTAAAGCAGACCTGGAAGTCACACTATAAGACATAGGTGCAGCAAAGCCCTGGGAGCACGGGCAGTAAGGTTCAACTCTTGCTTGAACACAATGACTTCCAAATGTCATGGAGATACGAGAGGGGAAAGAGCTACTGGGCAGTTGCAAATAGTCTGAGAACAGGGTAAATGATGTGGGATGTCCTTCTGTATCTGTGTTGCTTTTTATTGGCTGATGAATAAAGCTGCTTTGGCCTATGGCAGGGCAGAATAGAGCCAGACTAGAAGAAATAGAGAGAGAGAGAGAGAGAGAGAGAGAGAGAGGGCAGAGTCAGGGAGACGCCATGTAGCTGCCAAAGGAGAAAGATGCCCAGAATCTTTCCAGTAGGCCACAGCCTCGTGGTAGTATAAATATTAATAGATATGGATCAATTTAAGATGTAAGAGCTAGCTAGAAATACACCTGAGTCATCGGCCAAGCAGTGTTGTAATTAATAGTTTCTTTGTGATTATTTGGGTCTGGGCGGCCGGGAAACAAAATACAGCCTCCGTTTACAGGTAAAATTCATCAGATTTCCTCTAGGCTCACACTACTTTTAATTAGATTGGAAACAGAAAAAATAACCAATAGCAGTATTGAAAATAAAGTGGATTCAGTTATTCAACCAAATACCCTGCTGTGGTTGTAAAATATCCCACATGGCATATGTGTTTGAACACTTGGTCCCCAAGTGGCAGCACTACTTAAGGGCGCTGTGGAAACTTAGCAGAAGTGGGTCATCAGGGGATGGACCTTAAAGGCTATCCCCAGACCCCAGTATAATCTGCCTCTCTCTGTCCTCCCTTCCTCATCTCCCAAGATAGAAGGATTTCTCCCCATGAATTTCAATATCGATGAACCCCACCGCACCTTCCCACCAGGACAGACTGTACATTCCCCAGCTAATGAGCCAAAAGAAATTCCTCTACCCTAAGTTCTTGTTTCTTTAAGGAATTTTATCATGGAAATGAGAAAAAATATTAATATATACAATCAAGCTGGGGGGGAAGAACGAAAGAAAGAGAAAATAGCTCTTTGAACCCGCCCTGGCTAGTCAGCCATGTATAGAAACAGCTCTGCACTCTGCAGTCAGTGGAGTCTTCTTACACTGGAGTTCCTCAGCAACAGTTCAGCCTGGCCAGTTGCTGGAGTAGCCTGCCACCCAGTGGCCTGTGTCTCTAGATGCAAGGACTGTGCTCTCCTGAACACCCTTGCTGAAATGCCCCGCCTTCATCCCCAGTCATTTGCACTGAGTTCCTCCCTCTGGGCCAACCCCACACTTGAGCACTGGTTGTTCATTCTCCCGACAGGGTTATTGCCTCATTCTCTCTTGTCCTCACGGTCCACAAATGGAGAGAACTATCTTCCCCTGATACATATTTCTAAAAAAAAAAAGAAAAAGAAAAAGAAACTCAACGAGAATTGCTCACACCTGGCTCACTTTCTCCGCTACCCCCTCACATCTAGCACCAGGGACCCAGAGCTTCCGTCCCCCCCCCAACTCTTAGAACACCAGAGTTATAAATACTGAGAAACATCCAAAATCTCTACCATTGAACCATTTCGGACGTGTGGATTCTCCGCACAGCTGAGCCTCATCCGACGCCTGAAAGCAGCAAGGCAGAACCACAGATGTTGACAAGGTACAGTCCCTACCCACTGTTAACTGAAAGAGCCAGGCACAAAGCAGTGTGAATCATAGTCCAGCATGGGAGCCCAGGGACGGGCTCTATATGCTGGTATTGTCGCCAACAGCTCTAGCAAAGAGACTTAGATTCTCAAATTATGAAAGGTCAACCTCAGAAAGCAGTTGCTCATCCCAGTGCTGTGTAAATCAAGGGAAAAGAGACTCATGATGAAATATTCTAGTCACTCCTTACCATTTTATTATCCTATAGAAATTGGTTTAAAAAAACTCTTTTTTCTGCTAATGTCTTGTTACCAGGATACCATTTTTTCAATAACTTACAAAGAGCAGAGATTATTAACCCTATGATTCTTATTCCAGCAGAGCTTTTCAAAACTGCATTTCCTGCCATCCACCAAGGTTAAATAATGAATTATGAATTGCACACGGATAATGACATTCTGCGAACGAACTTCTCTGGGCTGCAAATGGGTTTCTTTGGAGACTGTGGAGGACGGGGAGGAAAGCAAAGCCTTCGTAGGGCTGAGAGACTCAATTTGGATTTCCGAAGCGATGAGGAAGCCCTCAAAGCCTCTCTCTTGGAACTTACCTGAATTCCGCTGACTGGCCCTCAGTAAGCTTGGTGCTGGAGAGACTTGAAGTTAAAGGCAGCAGGGATCATCTGTGACAGCAGCAGTGGCCCAACAACCTAAACTGGATCCTGGAGACTTAGTACCGAACTCTGACCTGGGGGGGCACAACTCCGTGCAGGAAAGAAAGAAGCGGCTTCCCTGGCCACCTTCTCCCTGTGATGAGATCCGTGCAGGCCTACCTCACTCAGGTGTAGGGCATTGAGGGGCACAGGCAGAGCTGCCTAGGAGCGGTCCAGGAGAGCTAAAGTAGTAATGATTACAGCTCCCCTACCCCAAACAGCAGCAAGGCAGGCAGGTGCTGGAGAATCAGCTGGAAGCTTGGAAGCTTGCAAGATGCAGGATGGCTGACCTGTGACCTAGGGTGGGGGTGGGGGCGGGGGCAGGCTCACAGGCTTTACAAGTTGTTTTTCTACTATTGAGTAGTAGTGACGGGAGTTACTTACTGCACTGGATACAAACAAGGAGGGAAGAGTCTCCCTTTACAAAATACCTTACAAAGTGTTCAAGAACCATCATTTTCTCAAACGGTGGCGTGACAGTCATCCTCAGAGAAACCACCCCTGCAAAAGGGCAGGCTATCTGAGTTCGCTGTGGGCAGCAGGAAGGCTCGGCTCCTGGCTGAGCCTGGTCCTTTTCAACCCACACTTTCCCCACGTGTCACCCAGAGACTTTGGGACTAGACTTCCGTTTGAGCAGCCTCCTGGGTAGCTGTGACAGTCTGCAGTGACGTCCACGAGGAGAGTGGACTCTTCTGTGATGTCTCCAGATCACAGATTAAAATGCCCTACAGCTGTGGTTCACGCCCTTCCAAATGTGCGACCCTTCAATACGGTTCCTTGTGTTAAATTGTTTTTGTTGCTACTTTCTAACTGTAATTTTGCTACTGTTATAAATTGAAATTCAAATATCTGATATTCAGGATATCTGATATGTGGGCCCCAAGGGGGTCACAACCCATGGATTGAGAGCCACTGCTCTACAGCCTTGCTCTTCTGCTAAACACGGGATTACACAAGACCCCTCCTTAGAAAACCTTGCGTTTACCTTGAGGACAGGTGGCTGTTTTTTTCCCTGGACTTTCCTAAGTGAATCTGTTGAGCAACTCTGAAGAAACAGCTGCCTGGGACAGCTGAGCTTCATAAAGTCAAGTTCCTTCTCGGAAGGAAGGATAAGAAGCTCACAGAGTGTCAGGACAAACAGCTTCTCTGGTACCATGGTGCAGAATTGACCATCTTAGTTGTCCCCAGCCTCTGCAGGCTGTGAGCCCATCTGATTGTTCCCACCCACCCTTTCTGTCTTTTGTCTTTTTCCTTCTGTCAAAAGCAAAAAAACAAAAAATGACGACAACAACAACAAAAAACCTACATGTTGATTTGACCACTTAAGAGGTACTGGCATATAATGATTCAAAATGTTACATATTTATACTTTTGCTTTATAAAATATAAAAGCCCACTACTGGTTGTGTTCTTCTTACTACCTGCCTTGAAAATTAAAGGTTACAAAAGGGCCCCCCAAATTAGATACAAACATTTCTTTCTTAAAAATAGAGTATAATAATATAAAACAAAAACAAATTAATCGGAATGGGATAAAACAAATGGAAGGAAGCGAGTCCAAGAAAAGGCACCAGGAACAGATACAGACTGAGACCCACTCATTCACACACTCAGGATCCCCAGGATAAATATTCTTCTTCAGTGTCAGGTATCTTAGCTGGAGAGTGTGACTCAGTGACCAAGCATCGGTCTAGCATGCACCAAAGCTTATGTTTGAGCCCCAGAACCATCCACAAAATCAAGATCAAGTGCCCTAAATTATACTTAAACATAAATTACAATATCCTGACAGGTAATCTCTCAGTCTGCATTTGAAAATCTCCACCAGGAAAAACAGTTGCTTCCATGGCCACTCATACATCCCACCCGATCTCTAGAAAATTCTCTCCGTTTTAGAATTACAAATATCTGTTCTAGACACTTTCATCCTTCACTCCCCAGCACCCCCTCATCCTCAGCAAGGTTTTGTGGATTTTATTCATTCACCAAGTCCAATTCAATGTCTCCTTGGCGGGTTGAAATCCTGTGAACTTAAATATCTCTGGTCCAGGCAAGAAGAGAGCTCAGTTGTAACTGTGTTGCTGGTTCCCTCCTTGGAAGAGAACACACTATGAGGCAAAGTGATGTTTTGAACACTTGCTGTTCTCTTCCTGACTGGCTGCAACCCCCAGACCAGGTAGTAGGATATCCACCCTATCATTCCTCTCTGAGTTCTTGATACAAAGTCAAGGGTGTGATATCACCAGGTCTTTGTTGTTTTTCCGCTTTTGTTCTAGAATCTGACCTTTGTGGGAAGCTTGGGATGGGATGGGTGTGGCAGGAAGAGCAGAAAGAGAGGGTTGCCTCTGAAGCTAGAAGAAAAGGGGAGCCAAAGAGCAGATGGCTCAAGGGTGGAAGAGCGCTGTTCTGGCCTTCTCTGGGGGGTGCTTTAGAGACTTTCAGAGGACTGACAAGAAGGCTCAGTGGGTAGGGAAATTTGCTGTTCAAGCCTGAGGACCTGAGTTCAAAGCAGGACACCTCTAATGCCTCCTACAGTCTCAACAGGGACGGACACAGACACACACACACACACACACACACACACACTCACATGCACGCATGCGCACATGCACACACACATACACACACACACAAAAAGAGAGATTCAGATCTTAGATCATCTGTTTCAGGAACCAGTGAGGCTTAAGTCTAGCTATCGGGTGATCCATCTGTATAAATATTTATGATGCAGTCTTTCTGTGTAAGTAGCAGATATCTTCACCAAAGTCCACCATGACTGAGGCTTGGTGGAGACTTCTGTGAGGGACTAATAATGAACATGTTTTTCCTTTACTTTCTGGCTACTAAAACTTTGAAGTGTTCTCCCTAGGAAGGGGAGAAAGCCTCCTAAATTGAGTCCAAATTATTTCCCTCTAGCCCACCAATTTGTAGGTTTAGAATCTGATTTAAAAAAATTAAATACCTTGTTTTTCTTTGTTTACAGTCTGTATTGTAGCAACAACATTTCCATCCCCTTTAGACCTAGGAAGTACTGTGAAGGGGCTCGAAGGTCTCTTTGCATTAGTGAAAGCTATCTAATTGGAGATAATACTTTAATGTCCTGTGGTAATAAAATGATTTTATGCTCAATATAAAGCAGTGTGACCCGTCGTGCTATTTTTATGTCTATGCTATTTTTATGTCTATGTCTAACTTTCCTCTCCTGAAGAATGGAGACAGTAATACAGTGGCTTCTTAAAACTGCCGGGGGAATCCCACATTGCTATGCAGGCGATTTTCTCAAGACATTTAATGCTGTGAGATTTGCGGAGGTTGTTTAGAATATAGGCCAAAAGCTTGCAATCCAGGTAAAAGCACATATTCTTAAACCCTGGCTTCTTGTGGCTCTGAGAAAGCTAGCTATCCATTCCAACACTTCAGTTTCTTCATTAATAAAACGGGGATATTAATAGTAGCTAGTTTGTAGCACTTTGTAAGAATTGAATGATATAGCTACAAAACATCTTCGGCAAAGTACTCAGCGCACCCTAAATGCTAATTAACTATTATGCACTGCGGAGATGGGGTGGGAACATTCTATAGAATTAAACACCTCAGAGAAATGCTTAAGCACTTGGCATTTCAGCTGATTTGAAAGGAAATTTTCCTACTTTTAAAAAAACAAAACATCTGGACCTAAACCATATATAATTATAACTACCAAAGGAGAGAAAACATTTCAATCCACAGATGGAGAATATTACTTATTTTGACCTAAAAATAGCTCAACGCCATGATATAAATGCGGATTGACTTTCCATACATATTCACAGGATGATTAAGAATAGAGAGCTAAAAGCACAGTACTCAAAACTTCATTCATGTAGATGTCTGAATACTTA
This sequence comes from Ellobius talpinus, assembly GCA_001685095.1. Classification (NCBI taxonomy): domain Eukaryota; kingdom Metazoa; phylum Chordata; class Mammalia; order Rodentia; family Cricetidae; genus Ellobius; species Ellobius talpinus. The sequence goes on from LOJH01009808.1 coordinate 34,783, forward strand.
AAAATCTTTTAAATCAAATCACTTCCCATCGTCTCCCAGGCAGCTGATACAAAGGTCTAATCGATAATTCATCCCGACAAAGAAACTCATTAATCAGCTCGGGCTGGGATGCACATCTTATCAGGGAGCCTTGTTTTGTGTAAATGAGATAATTTAGTTCAAAGTGAATAATCCAACTCTCTATAAGTAATTCATTCCAAGATTAAGCATTATGAATGTCTGCATTTAAAAAGGCCTCCCCTGCCTGGGTGCGAATTATTTCTGTCTCACTTGACCCTGAAGGATGGACAATCTAGGGTTATGAGAGTCCCTTTGAAGTCACCAGATCCACTGGAGTCTACCCAATAATATGCACGGCTTTATGTCCAGTTCATAAAGTCCTTTGCCTGGTGTGTTATATCTGCATTTACCCTGGAGATGAATAGATCCAAACAAAATAAAGAAGGACTTGGGAGGGAATGGGGTATGGTTCTTTTGTAGCATGGGTAAGGTGCTGGGTGCCTCAAGGCTCTGGGTGCCATATCCAACTCCAAACAGTTTAAGAGTGTGGGGGAAGCAAAGAATATGTATTTGGATGTCCTCAAACCCAGCCCTTCAGACAGCCTTCCTTTCCCTCCTTATCCATTCTACAGGCTGGTCATTCTCTTCCACGTGATCTACAGAAGGCTTAAGGTATTCTGAGAACCCGCAGAGATTATATGCAAATAAGACACCATTTTCCATAAGATACTTGTGTGTCCAACTAGAGTCTTGGGGATACTGGAGCCACTCCCTACAGATAATGAGGGATAAATGTATTTTATTACTGTTTGTTCTGCTTATCTTTGCTATGAAGAAAATGGTTTCCTTTATAAATTTGATAAGGGTTAGCTTTAACAAAGCTCTTTAGGAAACATGCATTTTCAAGGGCAGTCAGTTCTGGTAATGCCAACTGGGTAATCTGGGTCAACAAGCTAAAACAAAACACCAGAATTTTTTTTGAGGATTTCCTACATGAGTACAATACATTTTCATCATATCTACCCCTTCTTCCCCTCTCCAGCTCCTCTTGTTTGGCCTCCAAGTCTCCCTCTCAAACTCATGTCCTCTTCTTCTACTATTTTTGTTATTATTATTATTATTATTACCATTGTTATTATTTAACCTGCTGAATCCAATTAGTGTTGCCCGCAAGCACATGAGTGGAGGGCTGATCACTGGCGCATGGGCAACCTACCAAAAGGCTCATTCCTGAAGAAACCTGCCTCTGCCTCCCTCAGCAACCATCCGCCACTCATAGCTCCTTATCTAGGGGTGGGACTTGGTGAGCGCTTCCTCCATCCATGCTGGAATCTGACTGTGTGGTTGTGTGCAGGCAACCAAAGCCACTGAGGCTCATGAGTGTAGCATTCCAGTTGTGTCCAGAAGACACATGAAGTGACAAGAGCTCACTGCTGTTAATACAGAAACACACAGGCTCTCAATCTCCTCAATTTGATTTGGAGTTGAAAGCGTCAGCGAAGGTTTTCTTGCCTCCCAGAAGGCAGACACATGTAGCTCTAATAAACCAGCCTGCCTCCATCTTAGACTTGAAAGCCATCTTATAGTAAAGACAAATCAGATTCATTCCTGTTTATGATTAAATCTGTTTCTCAAGGATTGGGCTAAGCCCCTCCTGTAACCTGAACTACAAATGATTCTGTACTGCCTGTTCCAGGAAATGGCGACTATGCCTTTGTTTCAAAGGTTATTAGACCGTCACCTTGCTGCCTTGTCTTTGCTTCAGGAGGTTACTATGATCAACGTGTTATGCTTGTGTTCTGCATCTGTAATCTCGCCTATTTGCACACCAAATCCCCCATTTGGGAACCCCCTACTCCTAACCTACAAAAACCCTTATCTTCCCCATGCCCAACACTGATCTCTTGAACCCTGACTTTACAAAGAGACAACTGGTGTACATGAATACACAAGCTTGCTTTAATTAATGGCTTGCTTTAATTAATTTGGCCATGATGATTTGGGTTAGTGGTCTTTGCCCTCGCATGTGTCAGACTCACAGATCACTTCTCGGCCCAGGTCAGGGTTTCCTCAGTGTTGGTCTCACCAAGCTTGACTCCCAGGCTTATGCCACCAGTATCTCAGCAGAAACAATATTGCTTCAATTCTTTCTGGGGAAACACAATACACACAACTACTAACCCCAGATAGGGCCCACGAGAGACGAAAGTAATGATTCTATCCAAGTTCAACTTGGCGAGGGATTACTTACAGATGCAGGGATGATTCACATACAGCTGAGTCACCCGAGAGCCAATGTGTGGTGATGACTCCCAAAAGCTGCAAACCCATAACGCTCTGCAAGACTTGCAGGCAGCTCACCCAGTCTGAGAGTCTCCTCACAGGGGCTTAGCTGCTCAGAAGGCTTAAGCTCCTTAGCTTAAGTTGTTTGTGGCTTCCATCACCTTAGAGAGGGGCCCTGGTGAATCTTCTAAATTCATCTTTCCAAGACGTGTTTATTTCCTGTGTCTCACAAGGCCACCCCCTCCTTCCTGAGGGAATGTTTCAATCTGAAGGGAATTGCCGTGCAACACACTTGCCCCCAAAGGCCTGAATCTCCAAGCAGAGAAGACCCCTCAGAGAAGGCCCAATAACTTCCTACCAAAATGCTGTGTTTTATTTTTATATAATAAACCCACCAACCCTGATTTTAAATTTTTCATTTGTCACATTGCCTTTGGTTTATTTTGTTTTTGTTCGTTGTTGATGTTGTTTGTTTTTTGTTTGCTTGAGGTTTAGGAGGGTGTTGTTTGTTTAAATTTATTTAACTTTATTTCATGTGCATTGGTGTGAAAGCATCTGATTCCCCTGAAACTGGAGTTACAGGCAGTAGTGAGCTGCCATGTGGGAATTGAACCCAGGTCCTCTGGAAGAGCAGCCAGTGCTCTTAACCATTGAGTCATCTCTCTAACCCCATTTGTTTTGGAACAGGGTTTCACTATATAGCCCTTGCTGGTATGAAAATCACTGCAGAGACAAGGCTGGCCTCAAACGCAGCAATCTTTCTTTGCCTTCCTGTTTCCCTTCCATTCCTTCCTGTGTGGCATGCGCGCACACATTCACACAACACACACGCCCACACACAATATTAGCATTCAGACACACCTGGCCCAGCCCTGGAATCTTCGCAGAGTGTGTCACCCCAGCATGTATGCATTTACCCTGGCATGCTGTGTGGTCTCTGTGTTCATGCTCTGTGCTTTTTCCTTTTAAAGGGCAGAAGCCCACCTGTTCACTCTCTTCTTTCTCTTCCTCTCTCCCACTAGCCTCTGGCTCTCTCTCTGGCCCCACTCCAATAAAAACACTACAGGCAAGCTCTGGCATCTGCAGTCTCTCTCTCTCTCTCTCTCTCTCTCTCTCTCTCTCTCTCTCTCTCT
>LOJH01009809.1:0-11316 GCA_001685095.1 Ellobius talpinus
CTAGGTGCGGTCGCGCGGGGCTAGGGCCCGGGAGGGGCAGCGCCTCGCACAGCGGACGCTGCAGTTCTCCGCACCCAGGCAGATGGCCCTCTCGAGCGCGCCTCACCCCTGAGGCCCACGCATCGGGACCCCTGCGGGACTGCACGGGGAAGGCGGACAGGCTAGCTGGTCAGGCCAAGCCTGAAAGACACGAGCCCCCGGCCTAGGGGCAACTCTACGTGAGGATGACGGGAACCTCCAAGCGTGCACTCAGCACCAGGGCCCCCGCAGCACCGGTCTCGTAGGGCTGTGGAGCGTCCATTCCTCAAAGACAGTGGAAAGACAGGTCAGGGAACCCAAGCCAGGCCTGGTCCTGCAACTCCAGTCCCTGAGGCTCTTCTCCCTTCCCGGACCCCGCTGCTTCCTGGGCTTGCTTCACAGCAAGAAGCTCACCTCAAGCATTACTTGGACCCTAGAGCGTTAAGCGCATCCTTGTTGTTGTGAGAAAGCCATATTGGACCGCCAAAGAATTTCCGCCTCTTCCAGAAAGCCTTCTGTGATTTGGAGTTCATTTTAAAGCTGAGGGCGCCGCCCTCGATGGCCACGTGACCACCATTCCTCCAGAGGCTTAGTAAATGTGCATAGTTGTTGCCCCAATAGAGTGTTTACCAGGGGCCCTCTGGTAACTAGACCTCACTAGGGAGAACAGCCACTTTTGGTATTCTGCCGGGTATCTGTACCGGTCGCGCATCTGTAATGGGCGAGCCACACTCTAGCCTCCCTGGCCTTCACCTGGTGATTAGGTCCAGCAAGCAGCAGCTCAGGATGCTTCTGGCTGTTTGCTGTCCAAGACCCAATCCATTAAAAGAGGCTCAAAAATAAGCTTTTAGCATACCTTCAGTAAGTGCTGGAAGTCTAGCCCTGCCAAGAGAGCGAGTTTCCTTAAAGAGCGCCGCATGGAACCAAGAGCAATGAGGGTACTGTGACCTGAGAGATTCCTTCGGTTGAAGACCGAGATACTAAAGTTTCCAGATGCAAAGTTGACTGGCAGTTTTCCCTGTGCGAGAACTGGCCAACGAGAAGCTGGGGCATAACTCAGGGGCCTCCCCCATGGGGACCCGCCACCTTTTGTTCTACTGAGGAGTCCTCCTGCTAACTCCATCAGGCAGTTCCATACCAAAGCACTGGCTCCTTTTCACAACTCATAATTTGAGCCTGTCATTTCTAACTGGCAGTTACCCCCAATGCTCATCACTCCAATCAAAACCCTTCCCAGTGCATAGCCATTTTTGACATTTGGAACTGCCACTGGACGGCCTTGGAGAAATTATTTTTCAGCCCTACCACCATGCCTCAGTTTCCCCACGTGTGGCCTCCAAGTCACAGGCAACTTGGATGATTCCATGACAGGCTGACAGTTCATCCTTAACAATTACAGACAGCCCTTGATGAATGCTGAAATGTAATTTATTGCTTCCTTCGGCAACCATTTCCTGCATTCTAGGCAATGTACTAATTACTGGCATGGGTAAGACTGGAACCTCAGGGAAAATCAGACTTCCCTGGGTAACACCTAAGGGCCCTCCCTGCCTCTTAGAATAAAAATGTCTACCAAGTGACCCAACCAGCATGCTTAATGGAGCTGAGCTAAGTATCTTCTGGGGGCCTAGATTCTCCCAAGGATACTGAATCCTCAAATGAAGCAAGACTGTTTTCCTATAGGATGGGTTCTGGTCTGGGGTGTACACCTAGCTCTTCTCTGGCTGATCACAACTCAAGAACCTATTCTGGGCCTGTGTATCTCATCTAGAAACAGATGAGACTAGATGTGTTTGCTCAATGTGTTATGCATTAGACACCACTGAGCACTCGGCACACACCTGTTCCTTTAACTCTTACTAGCCTATAAAGAATTAAGGACTAGGAGGTCAAGCCCGTTGTGCAAGGTCTCAGAACTACTACTTTCACCAGTGTGGTGGGCCACCATCTTTTATTCTAGCCTGCACGCCCAACAGATGCATGAGAAGCCAGGCATGTCAGACACACAGATGTTCAGGGATTTGAATGTCAGATAGATCACCTTAGGTTCCATTTCCTCATCTGTACTGTAATCCATGGTTATTTTATCATGTCCTACCCAGATGCGAGGTACCTGCTGGGACTCTCGGCCAGACAGCCCTTTTGATTCACTGATTCAGCAAATTCTTGTTGAGGATGGTCAGAGTCTTGTGGAGAAAGAAGAGCAGCAGAAGATCTAGAAAGAACTTCCAGGGGGAATACTGAAGTCAGGGAGGGAAGGCACAACAGAGACTCCAACAGAGGGACCCAGAGAAACACCAGATTGGGGAACTGATGATGGCTGAGCATGACCCCTATCTGGAGCATGGGCCAGGAAGCTGTAGGTGCAAGAAGAGGCTAAAATGAAGATAACGAAAGAATAAATTCCCCAAAGCTGTCCTAAAGACAAGCAATTCCTGCCCACCCCCCTAAAACTTGATCCTTTGCAGTGCTATTGCTTCTCAATCTGGCCTCGGACAGACAAGGTATAGGGAACACAATTTCCTGGCCTCTAGTGACCAAGCTTAAAGCAGTGGGATGCAAAGAATGTCACCAGAATACAATTCCTGACTCCTGCTTTATCCCTCCCTAACCCCCAGCCTGCTGTTTTCTAGGGTCAACCCTAGCTGTATATAAATAAAGGAACAACAACAAAAAGGTGACAACAAACGGAAGTAGGCTGTGCTCCATGGCCCACGCCAGTAACGTCAGCACTTGATGTTGGAAACAAGACGACTCAGAGTTTAAGATCATCCTGGGGGTTCAAAGACAACCTTGGCAATGTAAGATGCTGAGTCAGAAACAATAAACAAAGCAAAACAAACACCCACAAACTGTACGGGAAGGCAAAATATGCCTGGTGCTAGGCCCTTAGTAGAACAGCTATAGCTTTCCACTCAGTACATTCCCCCAGCCATCCTGCTTCCTCACTGGACATCTGATTTTGTTGGGTGCATCTCTACCCTGATTCCAAAGGATGGAGAGGAAGATGGGAGGATGCCAGGCTTCAACAGCCTGGGGGACCAGCATAGGCAAATACCTGCAGCCAAGAGCCAGGAAATGGTGTGCCTTCAGTCTGTGTAAGAGTTGACTTTTACAACTCACCCAGCCATCACCTCCCTTCCACAGCAGGAGATCAAGTTTGACAGACAGAACAGATGGAGGTACAGCCAGCCTATAGCCAACTCTGTAAGTGATGGAATGGCGCTGTTTCTACTAAGAAGGCCAGGAAAGATGAAGGTGATGAGACTCTGGATGAAGGTTTGGTGAACCAATAGGAACCTGCTTCAGGTAGGCAGTAGGTTGTAGAGTAAATGAAAAAAAAGTGAAAAAACAAGAAAACCAGAAATGGCAGCACATGCCTGTAATCCTATTGGCTGAGAGGTAGAGGTAGGAGACTCTGGAGTTCAAGGCCAGCCTGAGCTAGTTGGGCTGAGATAATCAGTTTGAGGCCAGCCTGGGCTATTGGAGACCCAGTCTTAAACAAAAACAAGAAGTACAGAGGTGAGACTAGTGGGTGGTCTTCCTTTCCGTGGTGGTGGTAGAGGTACTGGAGACTAGATCTAGGGCAGTGCTCTCAACCTTCCTGACTCTGCGACCCTTTAATACACTTCCTCATGTCATGGTGACACCAATCACATAGCTGATTTTGTTGCTACTTCCTAACTGCAATTTTGCTACTGTTATGAATTGTAATGTAAATATCTGTATTTTCTGATGGGCCTTAGAGGACCCCTGTGGAAGGGTCATTTGACCCCAAGGGGAATGAGACCCACTGGTTGGGAACCACTTTGCTCCTGATAAGCAAGTGCTGAGCAGCTAAGCTACGCCTCACTGACCCAGGACCCCTTTAAAGATTCGGAGTGACTGGACGATGTAGGTCGGTGACAGGGCACTTGTCAACATACCAGGCCCTGAGTTCCATATAACTCGCATATTTGAAATGGCATTTATTTTCTTATTTTTCTTATTTATTAATCTATTTTTGATACAAGATCTCACACTGAAGGCCAAACTGGTTTCAAATTTTCCATCATCCTGCTGCAGCCTCCAGGGTGCTCAGTTAGGCATCTCTATCAAATTGACACAAAATTAGGCTCCATCATCAAATCCTTCAGCCCATTCAGGTTGACTTTCAGTTAGAAAAGAACAGACTCTGTTTCTCATTTAAAAACAATGTATTGGCTTTAGGCTACATGGAAACCCAAGAAGACCTATTAGCATGCCTCTCTGTAACAACCATCACCCTCCTGGCTCTTGTCTAGGACTACAGAGGTCAGAGCCTATGTATTTGCAGGTTGGTATTCCAGCCTCTATCACACTTTCCCCAGAGCTCTTCCCTCCCCGTGGATGACAGGTATCTGTTCTCTTATAAGAAGGCACCAGAAAGAGAGCCCAGGGGACCATGTGGAAGCTCTGGAAATTTGTTCTATTAGTATTAACCATGCTCAGAACAATCTTTACATACACTGGGTGAAGACTTTAGGCAACCCAGGATTAGGCTGGTAGAGGTAGGCTTCCTAAAGAGACAGGACAAGGCTGGGACTATACCCCAGTGGTAGAGTTCTTGCCTAGCCTGTGAGGCCCAAAGTCCAACCCAGCAAAGAAAAGAAAAGTTATTTTTCTTTATAGATTACAGACAGTTATAAGCTGCCATGTGGTGCTGGGAATTGAACTCAGGTCCTCTGGAAGAACAGATAGTGCCCTTAACCACTGAGCCATCTCTTCAGCCTGAAAGCACCCTTATACAGACATACATGCAGGCAAAACATCAATGCACATAAAATAAATAAATAAATTATTTAAAAAACATTGGAAGGAGCTGGTGACACACGTCTTTAATCCCAGCACTCAACAGGTAGAAGTAGGCAAATCTCTGCGTTTGAGGCCAGCCTGGTCTACAGAGCAAGCTCCAGGACAACCAGGGCTACACAGAGAAACCCTGCCTCAAATAAAACAAACAACAACACACACACGCACACACAAACAACAACGGAAGGAGAAAGCCCATGAGGCCTCAACAGCACACAAAAAGACTACAGGCAACTAAGGAGTGCTGAGAGCGGGAGAAAGTCTTCCCCAGGGAAGAGCACCCTGATTTGTTATCCAATATTAATTGGTCAGCCCTGAAAGCATGCATTATAGAGACTCAGCAAATTATAGTCAGAAATATATGTATGTGTGTATGCAACAACAATTTATTTTATTTTATTTTATTTTTGGTTTTCTGAGACAGGGTTTCTCTGTGTAACCACCCTGGCTATCCTAGAACTTGATCTATAGACCAGGCTGGCCTCAAACTCACAGAGATCTGCCTGCCTCTGCTTCTGGAATGCTAGGATCAAAGCTTGCACCACCACATCGGCTCCAATAATTAATTTTAAAAGAGATGAATTCGAAAGAGAAAAAAGGGAGGTTTATGGTAGGGTTTAGAGGGAGGAATGGTAATGGAGAAATGATGTAATCTTATAATTTCCAAAAAAAAGGAAAAAAAAAGAAAAGCTCATGCCAATGGACATCCAGACCCCATCCCTTTTCCTCTGGCACTTGGAATCTGCTGAGTAAGTGTTTGTCTCTGTAGATTTGTCCGTTTGGGACAATACACAGAAATGAAAACATTGTAGAGGTCTGGGAAAAGGACTCAGTCAGGAAAGTAACTGGGCCACCATGAGGGCCTGAGTTCAAGCCCCAGCACCCACATAAAAAAAAAAAACTCAGCAAAGCACAGCTTACCTGTAATTTCAGTTCTAGGAAAGCAGAGATGGGAGAATACTTAGAGCCAGTCTGGCAAAGTCACAGTCTCCAGGTTCAGTGAGATACCTTCTCTCTAAATGTGAGAAGAGCTGGACATGACGGCACAGGGCTTTAATCCCAGCACACAGGAGGCAGAGGCAGACGGATCTCTGGGTTCAAGACTAACCTGGTCCCCAGAGTGAGTTCCAGAAAAACCAGGGTTACTCAGAGCAACCCTGTCTCAAAAAAACAAAAAATAAATATATATATATATATGAGATGGAGCTGGGTGTGGTGGTGTATGTCTTTAACCTCAGGAATGAGGAGGCCAGCCTGGTCTACATGATGAGTTAGCCAGGACTCCACAGTGAGACCCTATCTCAAAAATAATATGCAAATAAAATAAAATGGAAATGGGTTGGCAGGTAAAGTGCTGACTACGAACCTGATGGACTGAGCTCAATCCTTGAACCCATGCAAAAGTGAAAGGAGAAGAACATTAAATCCCCTGGGATCATGGTGATCTGCACTTGACCCTGACTATTTCAGGACTGCATAGTCAGAGGTGAAGGCGCCTCGACCCCAGGTTTGTGTCCTTGAGTAGCCACCCAGCCTGTCGTGTGCCAAACTTCCTCGGGGTCCCCTGCACTGACCTTCTGTGCTTCTCTGTTTTTTCAGAGAAGCTCAGACACTGCTCTGCTTTCCAGCATTTACTAGACTCCTTCCTGCTTTTCCTCAGTCTCTCCCCAAGCCTTTGGCTGGTCGATTTGGTTTATTGTCTAGTTTTTCTTTTTTATATGGGATCTTGAGTAAGGGGTCTTTCTGTTCAAAAGACCAGACTTGCTTTGAACTCACAGAGATTGACCTGCATCTGTCTCCCACATGCCAGAATTAAGTGTGTACCACCATGGATGGCAATATATATACTTTCTAATTAAAGAAAATGAAGAGCAATTGAAGAAGACACCTGACATTAGCCTTTGACCTTCATATGCACACACATACACAAGCACACAAATACACACACCACATACAAATACACACGCAGACAAACACACCAAACACACAGAGAGATATATATACATACACACACAAACACACATAAACACACCACACTCACACACACATATATACACACATACATACACTCATAGACACACATACAAATATATACACAGACATACAAATACACCACACACAGAGAGACATACACATACACACATATACACATACACATACCACACTCACACACCACAAACAGATATACATAAACATAGAAACACACACACACATCCATACATACATCCATACACACAAATATATATACACGTAAACACACATCATACAGAGAGAGATATGGAGATTTATAAACTAGAAAGATAACTCAGTCAGTAAATTGCTTCCCTTGAAAGCATAAGAATGTTAAGTTCAATTTCCAGGAGCTATGTTTAAAAAAAAAAAAAACAAAACTGGGTATGGCATGTGCTCTTGAGTACTGGGAAGGCAAAGACTAGAAGGTTTCGGGGGCTCACTGGCTCCAGTTATAGCCTACTTGGCGATTTCCAGGCCAGTGGGAGACCCAAAAGGAAGAAAGAAAAGGGCAGACAGTGTCTAAGGAAAGACATCCAATATTGTGTTCTGAACACACGCACTCACACACAGGGAAGATACACAAAACAAGGAGTGGAGGCTTCTGGTTCTAACACAGGAACGCAGGAAGCTAGGTAGAAGGATTTCTGGAAAAGTTTGAGACCAGCCTAGACTATCTGTGAGATCCTATCTGAAGATAATAATCTAGGTTGAACAAGTTGGGGGCACGCCTTTAATTCCAGCACTAGAGAGGCAGAGGGAAGAGGCTCTCTCTCTCTCTGTCTCTCTGAGTTTGAGACCAGCCTAGTCTATGTAGCAAGCTCCAGGACAGCCAGGACTACATAGAGAGACCCTGTCTCAACAAACAAAAACAACCAAACAACAACGAAAATGAAATAAAGTCACAAAAAATATAAATATAAGCCTTTTGTGTGTTGGGGGGGTGGTTTTGGGGTTTTGAAGGCAAGGTGTTTCTGTGTAGCCCTGACTGGAATTGACTCTGTAGACCAGGCTGGAATTGAACTCAGAGATCCACCTGTTTCTGCTATCCAAGAGCTGGGATTAAAGGTGCGCACTACCATCACCCGGCAGTATAAGGTTTTGTTTTTTCCATATCTAACTTCTTTAATTTAGCCTTTTTGTTTCCTTTTTCCTGTTCTTTGTCCTTTTCCTTCCTGCTCCCTCCAGGCAAAATCTCACTAGGTTCCACCTAATCACTAAATAGCCCAGTTTGTCCTGCCTCAGCCTCCCAGGTGCTGAGATTGTAAACGTGAGTCATTAAGCCTGGTGATGATTGACATATTTTCAAGGTCCATGCATGTACTGTGTATTCATTCTTCTTTTTTATGACTAATATTCCATTGCATAACTACACCTCAATTTGTTTTCCCGTGGGTGGACATTTACCTTGCTTTCACTTTAGGGCCATAACAAACGTTGTTATGAACATTTGTGTACATACATTTTGCTTTTGGGCTTTTGTTTGTTTTGTTTTTTCAAGATAGTGTTTCTCTGTGTAGCCTTGACTACCCTAGAATTTACTCTGTAGACCAGGCTGGAACTGAACTCGAGATCTGACTGCCTCTGCCTTCTGAGTGCTGGGATTAAAGGCATGTGCCACCACTGTCCAGCTTTTTTTTTTTAAACTTGACACACACACACAAAATTTTGGGCGGGGGGGTTCAAGACAGGGTTCCTCAATGTAGCTTTGGTGCCTGTCCTGGAACTTGCTCTTGTAGACCAGACTGGCCTCGAACTCACAGAGATCCATTTGCCTCTGCCTCCCAAGTGCTGGAACTAAAGGTGTAAGCCACTGTTGCCTGGTAACACAAAAAATTTTAAGTATCATGAAGTATATCAGTTGGCTAAATATATTATAAACAAAATCAGCCATAATACATAACTTTTTTTAATATGTGTGTCTCAGTGGAGAGCTGTGCACTTGAGTGCAGTGCCCCTGGAGACCAACAAAAGGTATCAGATCTCCCAAGAACTAGAATTACATGCAGTTGTGAGCTACCTGCATCCAGCACTGGGAATCAAACTTGGGTCTTCTGCAAGCACGGCCCATACTCTTAGACCACGGAACCGTATCTTACTCCTCATGTAGGATCCACTTCCGGTCTCGTGAGTCTGCACCTAAGACGAGAACTGTTAGGCCCTGTGAAAACATTCTGTTTAACCAGGGATGCATGGCCAATCAGTTTCCCAGGAGCTGTGGATGAGGATCCCAAGCTCAACCGCCTTTTTCAGTGTCAAGTGGCATCTCCTTATGGTTCAAATTTGCATTTATTTGGTGACAAATGATGCTGAGCATCTTTTCAATGCTTATTGACTCTTTTGTTTTTTAGATAGGGTCTCCTGTAGCCCAGGCGACCTCCTAGAACTCCTGATTCTCCTGCTGCTGCCTTCCGAATTCTGTGGTCACAGGCTTGACTGTTGCAAGCATTGGGCCACCACATCCAATATCTTACTGCCTTTTTACATTTCATATTTCCCCTTTGAAGAAATCTGTTTAGATTTTTGGTTTTGTTGTTAAGAATTGGGACATTTGCTGGGAGGTGGTGGCTCACACCTTTTATCTCAGCATGTGGGAGGCAGAGACAGATAGATCTGAATTCCAGGCCTGGTCTACAGAACAAGTTCCAGGACAGTCAGAGCTACACAGAGAAACACTGTCTCAAAAAAAAAGAAAAGAAAAAGAAAAGAAAAAAAGCAGGGGGGGAAGTGGCAGGGATTGATCCAAGTGTGGTGGCTGGCTCACACCTTTAATCCAAGTCCCCAGGGGCAGAGGCAGGAGGCAGGTAGACCACTGTGAATTTAGGACAGGCTATCCCGCAGAACTAGTTCTACACCAATCAGGATTATTTAGTCAGACCGTGTCCCAAAATTTAAAAAAAGGGGGTGAGGGGGATAGATTTGTCTTCTTATTGTTGAATTGTGAAAGTTGTTTACATATTCAGGTATCTATGCTCCTGCCTCAGCCTCGGTCTCCTGAGTGCTGGGAATACACATATGCCACCGTGCCTATCTACTCTCTGTATAAGGGTGTTACGACAGGGCCCCACTGTGTAGCCCAGCCTGACTTTGAACACATGTCAATCTTCCTGCCTCTGCCTCCCAAGAGGTAGGATTATAAACATACACACCATGCCATCCAACTACACAGTCCTCTTATTTATCCCATACCGAGTCTCATTATACCAGGTTAGCCTCGAATTCCCTGACTTTAAACTCATGACCCTTCTGCCTCCACCTCATGACAGCTACCAATACAATCCAACTAGAATTTGACATTTTTTTTTCTTTCTTGAGACAGTTATGTATCCCTGACTGGCCTGGAACACAGTGATCTGATCCACTACCTCTGGCTCCTAGCTCTGGTAGATGAGCCACCACACCTTTCCCTTTGTGGCAGGATCTTGCTGTGTACAGTTCGGGTAAGTCTCCAGCAGACGGCAATCTTCCCTGCCTAAGCCTTGGGGTGGGATGATGGCAGGTGTGTACAGGCACACCCAGCCGGCTACCCTGAGCAGGCCTGTGTTCTGAAGTCGGCGGGTACTTCCGTGTGGTGTCACCCACCCTCTCTCACCTTCCCTCCTCTTCCTGGAAAATGGACACTGAGTCGGAAACGGGGGGGGGGCAGATTTGGGTTAAAACTTCTGACAAGAATCCTTCTTTCCCCAGGCCACTGATGTAGTTCTGTAGTCTTAGTCACGCTGGAGGCTGAGCAAGAAGATTATAAATTCAAGGCCAGCCTGGGCAACTTAGTTTTTCTCAAACTAAAAATTAATAATAATAATAATAATTAGCAACGACAATAAAGAACAGTAGCCTAACATGTGTGAATCCTTTGTGTTTAATGCCGATATCTTCCCATGCTCACAAAAATATGCGGGTTTTTTTTTTTCTGTAAGGGAGGGAGCACTCATGTAATCCTGGTACTTGTGAGGCTGAGCAGGAGGATCATCTGGAGTTCAAGGTCAGCATTGGCCAGTCTTCCGGACTATCCAGGTTCAAGTCTCAGAACCTACATGGCGGCTGGAAACTGCCTGTAACTGGGCTTCTAAGGGACCCGATGCCTTCTTCTGGCCTTCTTGGGCATTAAGCACGCCCATGATGCACAGACATACACATAAAATAATAAAATAATTTTTAGAAATTAAAAAGAGCTTCTTTCCTAGGGCTGGTGTCTGTTTTTTTCCATATCCGCTTTGGAGAGGCTTTGAGAGTGGAGGAAGCTTATATGCTTGTGGTTGGAGACACAGAAAATGCGAAAATATGGAAAAGAGCCAAGGGAGAGAGTGAGGATGATGTCAGCACTGTGTTGGTCCTGGGACAGCCATCATAGAAGGAGGAGGCCTTGGAACCGGAAGTCACTGTAGGTATAAAAGAGGCAGTGAGAGGCCAGGCGGTGGTGGCGCACACCTTTAATCCCAGCACTTGGGAGGCAGAGGC
>LOJH01009809.1:15983-26661 GCA_001685095.1 Ellobius talpinus
GTGAGTTTGAGGCCAGCCTGGTCTACAAGAGCTAGTTCCAGGACAGGCTCGAAAAGCTAGAGAAACCCTGTCTCAAAACAAAACAAAACAAAAAAGAATTGCCTTGGTCATAGTATCTCTTCCCAATAATACAACAGTGACTAAGACATCAGGACTCAGGTTTTGCAGCAAATACCTTTACCTGTGAAGCCATCTTGTTTACCCACAACGGGACATTTCTCAGCCCAGTTGTGTTTGACCCAGGGTCCTAAGGTGCTAGATCACCCTAAATTAAACTGTAACTTCATTGGCTGTAACTTCATTGGCTGTAACCTCGTTGATACATGCCAATGAAAATTAAAGATTCAAGCCAGGTGGTTGGTGGAGCACACCTTTAATCCCAGCACTGGGAGACAGAGGTAGGCAGATCTCTGAGTTTGAGGCCAGCCTGATCTACAGAGTGAGTTCCAGGACAGCCAGGGCTACATAGAGAGACAGTGTCTCAAACAACCAAAAACATCTACAGAAACAACGGAGAGCTGGAGAGAGGACAGCAGTTTAGAGCACTTGCTGTCAATCCCACCGACCGGGGACAGAGACAAGCAATTCTGGTGTTCGGTGACCGATCAACCTTCCAAAACAACAAGTTCCAGGTTCACTGAGAAACACTGGATCAAAAAATAAGGTGGCAAGTGATAGAAGATACCTGGCATCTACCTCTGGCCTCCCCATGCGTGCACGGAGAAACTGGTGAATACCCAAGCACACACACAGTTAAGGGTTAAAACAGCAGCACCGAAGACAGTGAGTCAGAGGACTAGTAACCAGGTGTAATCAGATTGTCTAATCAGCCAGTAGGCTGTCTCTGGCTGGAAGCAGTGTCCCTCTTATCTGGTCAATTTGATTATATCTAGTTACAAGGTCAACTAAGGTTACAGAAAGAGTCCCTGCCTTTCTCCCCCACTCCCCACCCCCACAAAAAAAAGTCTTAGGAAGTTAATGAAACAAGGTTCAGAAACTGTAGCACACACACATGCACACACCCACACACACACCACACACACACTCCACACACACACATAAACATACACACATACACCACACACACACACACAGAGAATCTCCAACACAAGGTAAGTAAGAGTCCTGTTTTTTTGTATAGTTTTTTTGTTTGTTTTTGTTTTGTTTTTTGAGACAGGGTTTCTCTGTGTATCCCTGCTGTCCTGGAACTCACTCTTTAGGCCAGCCAGCCTCAAATTCACAGAGATCTGCTTGCCTCTGCCTCCCGAGTGGTGGGATCAAAGGTGTGCACTACCACCGCCCAGTTTGGGTAGTTTTTAAAAAGATATTTGCTTATTTATTTTGGCTTTTTGAGACAGGGTTTTTCTGTGTAACAACCCTGGCTGTCCTGGAACTCACTCTGTAGACCAGGCTGGCCTCAAACTCACAGAAATCCGCCTGCCTCTGCCTCCCAGTGCTGGGATTAAAGGTGTGTGCCACCAACCACCCTGCTAAGATCTTTACTATTCGTGTTCATTCATGTATGTGTGTCAATACCTGTGGACGCCAGAAGAGTCCTTTGGAGCTGGGGTCACAGGTCTTGGGAGCCACCGAACATGGGTGCTGAGATCTAAACTCTGATCCTTGTGTTGGAGCAACACACACTCTTAACCTCTGAGCTCCAGTCCCCTTGGCTTTAAAGGCATGTATGAATTTATTTTGTGTATGAATGTGATTATGGGTGGGTTGTGGACAGGCTTGTGCCATGGTTTCTTGTGAAGGTCAGAAGACAACTTTCAGGAGTTGATTCCTCTTTCTGTTGTACAGACCCTGGGGAGACTGAACCCAAGTCACAGGACTGGCAGCAAATGCCATTATCCTTGAGCCATCTTGCCAGCTCCATCCAGAAAGTCCTCTTTTATAGAAAGGGGATGTGAAGGTCAACCAAGCTAAAGATCTACTCTGGGTCACTTGATGGGCAACTCATTTCAACTAGTTGTGCTTGCTTCCAAGTTCCTAGAATGATATTTACTTTTTATGGTACTGGGATTCATAATCAGTAGGCTGCTAAGCCACACCCCCAGAACTAAAACACTACTTTCGAGAATATTTTGATGATGATGATGTGTGTAGGTGCAAGTGTGGGCAAGAGGTTAACCTCCCACATAGCTCCTCAGGAGCCCTTCATCTGGGACCTGGGGATCAATATCGGCTGGGCTTGTTGGTAAACTCCAGGGATCCTCCTGTCTTCACCTCCCCGAGTTGTATAACAAAAGGTCACTACCATGCGGTGCTATTTTGGGGGGAGGGGGGTCTACAGCTCAAACCTGGGTCTTCGCTCGCCCATCAAGCCTTTAGCAGTTGAACTAATCCCCCAAACCTAAAATATTACTTCTTTTCCTCCTTCCCTCCATCCTTGTTCCCTCTTCCTTCTCTCTTTTTTAAATCTCCATATTGTGTAGTCAGTGCTGAACTTGAGCTCCGATCCTTTCAGCGGTGGTATTACAGATCTGGGGTACCACATCCAGATTAAAACAGCCTTGGATCACTGAAGAGGCCAGACGGTAACTGGCTGAGAAACATGTGAGAAGCGTGAGACTTAGCCAAAGGACATAATGTCCTGGCACTAGATTTGGGGGCACTTCCTCATCCAGCCCGCGGGACAGGACCGTGGGAGGCTGGGTCTCTGCTTCCCAGTTGCTTGCCCTGCAAACCCGCGATAACGCTGCGGGCAACACAACGCGGCCGCCTCGGCCGGCCGCACGTGGGACTGCATTTCCCGGGAGGTCGGCTCAGGGTCGCCTTTGCCACGTGGCTGCCACGGGCCAATCGGTGGCCGCCTCGGCCAAGGCCCTGTTGTTGGCTTGTAAGGAGGAGCCTTGGAGAAAGGCGAGCTTTGCAAGCTGGAAGGAGCGGGTGGGGGTGGGGGGGAAGACTGCCAAGTCTTGTCCTATCAAGTATGCCCCAGATCCAGCTGTCGCTCGGTGCCCATCCATCAGGATTTGCAACTCCCCGGCGTCAGCGCTCAGACAGGAGGGGCGGGACTGGACTGTCCGTCCAAGTGTCCTCTTGGGCTCCAGGTCTCTCCAATCCACCCGCCCTTGTGCTTCCTTGAGTTTTTTGTGCCTCTAGCTCTGCTAGAGTACCAGCTCTTACCTTCCTTCTTTGCCCAATCTTCTGAAAAGCAGCTATCTCCAGGCTCAGCCTCTTATCTCCTCTCCTGCTCTCTCCTCAAGACGACCTCTGTCCCAGCCCCAGCTGTAATCTGGCCTCAGATCTTCGGTAGTGAATCTGCAGGCAGTTGAAAATCTTTATTTCACGTTGACTTTGGAAGCAGTGGGGTTTCCAGGGCATCCCAGAATCCTCTGAGCCCCTTGTAAGTAAGGTTTCCATGAGATGGGCTTGCCTTTTCTTTTCCCACCCTGACCTCCCATCAACCAGAAGTGTTCTCTGTCACATCCCAGCGTGTCCTTTTCCTCCAGGGAGGAGTCTCGCCTATCTTCCCTTGCATCTCCTAAACCCCAGCAAGGCCTGAGCTCAATCTCTCTCCCAGACTTGCCCCAGAGTTGCAAACTCTGCCCTGGATATTTTACCGGTACAGGTTCAATGTAACTTTTTATTTCATAAATAAGCCTTGGGGACGGGTAGGGAATGGGGTAGGATTCAGTAGTATAGCATTTGCCAAGCAAGCTCTGGGTCCTGGGCTTCATCCTCAGCACTTACAGTTAAAGCTATGTTTCTATTTATAACCATATATCTGAGTATGTAGTTAGGATGCTTGTTAGCTGCTTGAGTATTTTGGCCTCTCAACCCGTACAGTGGTTACTTGATAAAGAATGCTTAGCAGCTGAGCTGGGTGTGGTGGCCTCTGGGAGGCAGATACAGTCACACGTCTGAGTTTTAAGGTGAACCTGTTCTACACAGTGAGTTCCAGGCCAAACAGGGTACCAAGACCCTGTCTCAAAAGTAATGCTTGAGGCTAGGATTGCAGACCCTTGTCTAGCATGCACAAGGTTCTGGGTTGGTCCAACACCCAAAAATAAAAACAAGTAAACAAGTAAAGTCAGCATAAGGTTTGACTGAAAGTGTTTAGTTAGTTGCCGCTGGTTATTTATTTATTTGCAGCATTACTTTTGGTTTTTCGAGACAGAGTTTCTCTGTTTGACAGCTCTGGCTGTTCTGGAGCTCATGCTGTAGACCAGCTGGCCTCAAATTCACAGAGATCTTCCTGTCTCTGCCTCCGGAGTGCTGGGATTAAAGATTTGCTGCACCACCCATCTGGTTTTGTTTTTTGAAGCTAGAAGAGTCTGGGAATGCAGTCTCTAGAGTCTAGAATATATATACACTGCATTGCCTGAGTATATATACACTATATTCTATATACACATATATGGGAGAAAGGAAGGTTTCGTCCCTCAGATCCACTTTTCTACAGCAGAGGCACAAACCGTCCATCACCCCACCCCTTTTGCACACAACACAAAAGTGATCCATCTTCTCTAGCATTTCATTGCCAAGGCAGAACTCTGCTGGGCCAGCTCAGCTAAGCAGCACATTCCCCAGATGGTCAGCAGAGGCTGGAACAGGTCTCTTAGCTCAGGACCGGAAGCAACCCCGCCAGATTGGGAGATACACTGAACAGGTTCAAATTCTGGTTGGATAATCTTGGGCAGGCCATCTGACGTCTCTGAACTGTCATTTCTGCCTGTCCATTGGGAGTTGAATGGACTGTCCCTCACTGGGATGTGGTAAGGATTCTCAGTAGATCCAAGTCCCCTAAGGGCCTCACTACTCAGCTTTAAAAACAAAACACGCAAAAAAAAAAAAACCCAAAAAAAACACCCATGCATTTAACACAGGGGAGGGCGGGGTGTGTGTGGAATGACACACATGCCCCAGTGTGCACGTGGAGGTCAGAGGACAGCTTTCAGGAGTCTCCTCTGTCTTCCTGCCATGTGGATTCCAGAGAATGAATCCAGGCCGTCAGGTTAAATACCTTTCCCTCCAAGACCAGCTCTGTAATTCCTTCTTAGCTTTTATTTTGGTTGAAAGGCAGAGGGGAGTGGTTTTCATGATGCATTGTCACCCCCATGTGACTTAGCGAGGGAATTACACAGCGAAGTTCCCACCCAGGAAAGGCTCTTGGACTCTAGAGTCTGGCTCTACCTAAACCTACTTCACCCTTTGTACCAGGCAGCTTTGAGGGAATCTTTCCAAACATACATGTAATCATGACGTTTGCTGCTGGAAACCTCCCATGCTTCAGCAGATACCCAAGCCATCACCAAGGCCCCTGAGATCTGTCGGCACAGCTCTAGTTTCTGCTGTAGTCTCTGTGCAGACACCTCAGCCTTTGGATTTGTTGTTCCTACTGTCTGAGACACTTCCCCCCACCTGTGGCTATTGCAGAGGTACAGGAAAGTCTCTAAGGATGGGGAAGTGAAGGGCTGGAAGAGGAGCACGTTTGGAGACTCAATAGGGAGGAAGAGAGTGTTCTAGAAAGAGGCAGCAACCCTGTGTTGGGCTGGAGGCACTCATGTGGGAGGGCTATTGGGACTGTCAGGGGATTGGGACTGAGGAGGACGGACTGAAATCCATGAAAAGGAAGCCACACCCTGCAGGCCTGGGTTGTGTTAGGGAGCCTAGACCCACTCCTGAAGTCAGTGGAGGGCTTTGGATAGAAGCAATTAGCAGTTCCTCTGAGCATGGATTAGCAACTTCTTTCTGAAAAAAACTGTCCTCCAGGGGAAGCTGGAGAGAGGGCTCAGTGGTTAAGAGCACTTGATGTTCTTGCAGAGGGCCAAGGTTCCATTCCCAGCACCTGTACGTTGGTTCACAACCATCTGGGACTGGGTGATCTGATGATCTCATCTGAGTTCTGCAGTGTGAAGACACACACGCAGATATAACATTCATACACATGAAATAAAATAAATAAACTTAAAAAAACTGTCTTCCAAGAATATCATGATGGCCACAAGCTGGAGAATTCATAGGTTCCTGAAACCACTGAACCAGGCCAAAACAAGATGCTGCAGTCCCTGTGACCACCAGGAGGTGGCACTAATATCCCAGTATGTCACCCTTGACTCTCCTCTGATTTATTGCCTTCATAGACCAGAGACTGGAGAAGAAAAAGAGAGGATAAGGAAAGGGTCAGAAAATGAGTAGAAAAGAGGCTGGGCATGGTCAGGGTGCAGAGCGCAGGACGATGGAACTAGCGTGGAGCTGGCTCAGCTTTGGCTTTTGTTTTTTGAGGGCATAGCAAGGCATGTTGGTCTGGCATCTGTTTTCTTCATCATCTGCCCTGCAATCTGTCCACAGGACCCTGAAACACTCACCGTACCTGTTGGTGCTGAGCCAGTGCTGCAGCACTGAGCTGCCCACAGCCCCATCTATGAAAGTTTCAGTCTCTCCTACGCCCTCCACCCCACCCTCCAAGTTCTTCCTCCTCTTCATCCTCCTCCTCCTCCTCTTCTCCTTCTCCTTTCTTCTCTTTCTTACTTCTTTTTCTTCTTTTTCTCTGTAGCCCCTGATGGCCTGAAACTCACTCTGTAGATCAGGCTGGCCTTATACTCACAGAGAGCTTCCTGCCTCTGCCTCAAAAGTGGTGGGATTAAAAGCTCCTTTTTGGCAATTCTTTATGCTTGACTGCTGGTCCTCGCTGGAGCCTTGGAATACCAGGAGACAAATGACCTGAGGTCTCAGGTCAAGGGATGGGAGTGAATTGTGGCTCTATGAACACTCTTTGACTCCTTGCCTTTGTCCCCAGAGGAAGTTGTGTTCCAGTTCCCTGCTGTGTCTCTACCCAAACACTATGGCCACCTTACCTGACCCTCCATACCCCTGTGATGTGGCTCTCTGGGCTCCTAACTGGTCTGATGTGAATCTGGAATCTCTGAGGCTCTACACAGTCAGCTTCATCTGACACCAAGTTCTCCTTCATTCTGCATGTATCTGTCCATTCGAGTGGCCAGGAGTCCCTCAGATGTCCCTGGTGCCTGCCTGCCTTGCTCTAGGCCTTTGTGGCACCCGTCCCCTCTGGTTGGAATGTTCTCCTCACTGTAAGGCGACACTGTCCTCCTGCAGCTCCTCCACGAGGGAATCCTTTCCTGAACCTTCCCAGGGGCAGTCCTGGCAGGACTGTCCAGCAGCTGACCTTCAGGGCTTCCTGTGTCACCAGAATCAGCATTTTCTTGGATGTTTATTTAGTCGGAAACTCCTGGGGGACAAGGGATAGCCCTTTCTATCTTCACTCTCATGGGGCAGTGGGCAGGTTACCTTCCCTTGGTGCCCAAAAGCATCTGGTTCTCCTTCCTCTGTCTGCTTAGCCCTTCACTCCCCAGGATGTGCCCTGAGACCATCCCCTTCCAGAGGCATCAGTGACTGGGCTTTAGTTCCTTTCTGTCCTTTCCTTTGGTTTGGTTTTGAGGTTGGGTTGCACCGGGACCTCCTTCTGTAATCCCGGTTACCCTTCGACTCACAGTTATCATGTAGTCTCGCCCTCCTAACTTCTGGGAATATAGGCATAAACCACCATACCCAACCCACACTTCCTCCTTTTTTTTGGTGTTTTTAGACAGTATCTTAATTTTTGTAATAATTATTAAGCTTGCCATTACACTTTATTTATGTATCTATATACATTAGGTGCCATTTGTAAACAGAGACTACTTTTTTGTTCCTGTCTGCCCAGACCAGAATAATCACACAGAAACTATATTAATTACCACACTGTTTTGCTTATTAGCTCAGGCTTCTTATTAACTAACTCTTACATCTTAAATGAACCCATTTCTATTATTTTATATTTTACCACAAGGCTCCTGGTTTGTTACCTCTTGCTTCTTGGGTGGCTACATGACTCTGCCTTCTTTCTCCCTGCATTCAGTTCGGTTTTTCTGCCTAGCTCTATTCTGCCCTGTGATAGGCCAAAGGAGCATTTTTATTAACCAATGGTAAAAAAACATATTCACAGCCTACAGAGGGGAACCTTACATCAGTGTATGCATGTATGTATGTATGTGTATGTGGGAGTCAGAGGACAGTTTCTGAAAGTTGGTACTCTCCTTCTACTATGTGGGTCTTAGAGAACTGAATTCAGGTCATGAGGCTAGCTTACAATACCTTTATCTGGTTAATCATCTCCCTGACCCGAGTCGGGGCCTCATGTAGCCCAAGCTTGAACTCCTGATCCTCCTGCCTCAGCTTCTCAAGGCTTAGGTTTAGAAGCATGAGCCACCATACTGTCCTTCTCCCAGTCCACCTTCTAAGTGTTGTCATCATTTTGTATGTATGTGTTTTGATTGCTTGTTCTGAGGTTTTTGTTTGTTTTTGTCTTTCTGAGATGGGTTTTTCTGGCTGTCCTGGAACTCACGATTAGACCATATCCTTCTGCTTCTGCCTCCTGGGCGCTGGGATCAAAGGCGTGTGTGAGTCCTCATGGCCCAGCATGATTTTAGTTTTTTGGAAACAGGGTCCTTCCACCATCCAGGCTCTTCTGGGATTCACAGCAACCTGCCTGCTTCTACTTCCTGAGTGCTGGGGTTACAGGCCTGAGGCACCATGGTTGACTTTTGTTTTGTTTTGCTTTTGATACAGGGTCTCACATTGTAGCCCTGGATGTCCTGGAATGTAGACCAGGCAATCCTGGAACCCACAGTGATTCACCTTTCAAGTACTGGGAATAAAGGCATACACCACCTTACCTGTCTATGCCTGGCTTTAAAAACAATAATATCTGGCTGGATGAGGTGGTGAATGCCGTTAGTCCCAGCACTTGGGAGGCAGAGGCAGGCAGATTTCTGTGAGTTCAAAGCCAGCCATGCTATATATGTGTATATATATCCTTTTTATTTCTATTTAAGATTTGTAAAATTTTGGGCACGTGGGTATGTGCACACAGATATTGGTGCTCACAGAGGTCAGAGTGGCAGACTTCCCTGGAGCTGGAGTTACAGGCAATTGTGAGCCACCTGATGTGTTAGTGGGAACTTAGGCTCAGGCCCTTAGCAAGGGCAGTATATGCTCTTAATGCTGAGCCATCTCTCCAGCTGTTTCTGTCTCTTGAGACAGGGTCTCTTGTGGTCTAGGTGGGCAATGAGTTTGCTGAGTAGAGCAGATCATTCTGAACTCTTGAGCCTCCTGTTCCTAAATCCCAAGTGCTGAGGTTACAAGTGTGCACCCCCAGGCTTGGTGCTTTCAGAACCCCCTTAAACACAAGCTCTATCACAGTTGTACCCCCAACCTCCCAATGTTTGTGGACCAGGCAAACTCCAGCTTCTCAGAGGTCACCTGACTTGTAAGGACAGAACAAATAAACAAGGGGCTAAATGGAGACAAAGAGAGGAGGACTTCAGCCCGTGGTCGGATGAAGCCTACCTTAGGAAGGGACCTTTGTCCTAAGAGCCAGCCGGAAGACCCTGGGGAAGAGTGTGGCAGGCGCTGAGACCTGCCTGTGCAGAGGGGAACAGAGTTCAGAGTGATAGAAAAGCAGAAATATGGGCAGTGGTGGTGCACACCTTTAATCCCAGGACTCGGGAGGCTCTGCAAGTTTGAGGCCAGCCTGGTCCATGAAGCAAGTTCCAGAAAATCCAAGACTGTTAGACAGAGTAACCCTGTCTCAGAAAACAAACAAAACCAAATAACCAAACCAAAACAAAACAAAAGATTTATTTGTTTTATTTAAAAATTTAAAGATTTGTTTATTTTTGTTTCATGTGTATGGCTATTTGACTGCATGTGTGTATGTGTATCACATCTACACCTGGTACTCATGGAGGCCGGAAGACAGTACTAGATCCCCAAAACAAGATTTACAGATGGCTGTGAGCTTCCATGTGTGTGCTGGGAACCAAACCTGGGTTCTCAAGACGAGCAACAAATACTTTTAATTGCTAAACCATCTCTCTAGCCCCCTGAGGATTTTATTTTAATTTGTGTGTATATGTGTGTTTGTGTCTGTATATCTGTGTTCATGCATGGGCAGGTGAGTACCCAAGAAGGTCAGAGGAGGGTGTTGGACTCCTTGGAGCTAAAGTTACAGGTGGCTGATATGAGTGCTTGGAACCAAACTCAGTCCTTTGGAAGAGCAACAAGCTCTTCCAATTGCAACATAGGGAGTTTAAGGCCACCTGGGCGGCAGACCCTGTGTCTTAGTTACTGTCCCAGGACAGCCAGGGCTACACAGAGAAACCTTGTTTAGTAAAAACAAAAACAAAAACAATAAGATAGGTATGGTGGCACACACTTTTAATCCCAACGCTCGGGGGCAGAGGCAGGCAGATTTCTGTAAGTTTTGAGACCAGCCATGTTTACACAATGAGTTCCAGGTCAACCAGGGCTATATAAAGAGAATTGCCTCAAAAAAACAAACAGCCTGGTGGCTGCGGTGGCTGCCTTTAATCCTAGCACTCAGGAGGCAGAGGCAAATAGATCTCTGAGTTCCAGTCCAGCCTGGTCTACAGAGCAAGTACCATGACAGCCAAGGCTACATGGAGAAACCCTGTCTCAACAAAAAAGAAGACAACATTTAACTGGAGACTGGTTTAGTTTCAGAGGGCTAGTCAACAGTCAGTATGTTGGGAAGCAGACAGGCAGAGAGGTATCATGTTACAGCAGTAGCTGGGAGCTTTAGGTAGCCTGTGTGAGAGAGGAGAGAGAGAGAGAGAGAGAGAGAGAGAGAGAGAGAGAGAGAGAG
>LOJH01009810.1:0-19058 GCA_001685095.1 Ellobius talpinus
AAAAAGATACTGAAAAAAAAATTGAAATGAACCTTCGATTGACCTGCTCTGTAGACCAGAGCTTGTCTGAGACTGTGCTTTGGGTACCACACTTCATTGAATTAGTACAGTTGGGGTAAAGCATTTTATTCTCTGCTCTAATTTGTTTTCAAGGGTCCTAATGTCTAAGTCTCTACTTGGAGGATTTAACGTCAAACAGTATTTTACTTGCCAAATTAATTTTGTGTGTGTGTGTGTGTATAGCCTAATTTGTATTTTGCAAGACTTAGTTTTTATCAACTCTGCCCCAGCCATATGATTTAAAATAAGAGCATCAAACAAATGTCTGTCTTCGCCTTAGGGAATGTTAGAAATCACAGCAGTGGGTTTTACTCTGAGCATCCGATGGGTGTGGCACTTCCTGTGATACTGGGACAGTGAGACCTGTGGCTATGTCCTGAGAAGGGGAATGTAGGCTTTGGGTACCCAGGCTCAGGACTCCCAGAGGACACACTTGACACAGATGAGAAAGGAATGATAGTTTGGAGTGTTGAGTGCTGACGTGTCAGGTGATCTAGTTTAGCTCGCAAGCTGTGGACCTGCCCCACGTAATTCCCAAATGAAGCCTGTCTGTCCGTGGCCCAGAGGAATAGGATTATGGCACCTTACCTTATTCCTTCCATCTTCCCACCTAGACTTACTCTGCAAATGAATTGAATGAATAACAAGAATCTCTCTGAGATCTGGATCTGAATACCTTGCCGACAATGTCTTGGGAAATATTTTAAGCCCTCAATGGCCAGTTTGTACTTCCTTTTGCTTAAAAAGAAAAAAATCTGCCCACAAATTGAGATACTCCAAAGATAATTACATAATTTTAACAGTGAATGAATTGAATTATTTTCTTGGTTTCATGTTGTTAAGACAGGGAGGTTTGGAGTGAGCTGCAACAAGATGGAATCCCTCACGCTAAGCATCACCATAGTTAAACCAAAGCTTCAATGAAGCAGGTTCCGAAACAGTCCAGATCTCAATACAGATTCCCGTCACTGCAAATAAGGAACCCCTCTCTGCTTTGTAGCTTACAGAAATGTAACCCGAGTTAACCAACCAGATTCCCTGTGTTCCATTTCTTTGTTATCATCTTATAAAAACCCATTGTTCAGCCATTGCCCCAGAGGAGTTGTCATTCTCCAAATCATAAATTGCAAATAAAAATCAACTAGATCCATTACTAAATCGGTTTTAATTTACCTTTTGGCTGTAGGGATACGTTTTAGTGTCTTGACGCTTTTCAACCTTGTTATCTAATAATCTCAATTATCACTTTGAAAGCTGAAAAATGCAGACTTTAGCTCATTGAAAATGTTCCTAAAACATTCCTAACTGATTTGGATAAACACGACCCAAATTCATTTTCAAAAACATCCAGTAGCATTATAGAACATTTAGATAGATTTTTAAAAATTATTTCTTCAAAGATTCAAATGATTTCAAAGTCCTATGTCAGGCAGACAGTGGAGAGTGAAGACATACTATTGCCTTGTGTTTGAATTTACAGAAAACAGGTATCTCAGTTTACCTGTTTTGTGCAATGTTTATATATTTCTCAGCAACTGCTACTGTTTGGGTGCCCATGGAGGATCGCTATTTACTTGATTATAGAAATGAATTCTATTGCAACCACACCAAATTCCAAGATCCTCTCAGGTCTACATATTTTGTCACAATTTATTTTGCAAGGTCTGTTTGTTAGATTGTCTGTGCCTATAGAGATGAAAACATTCCTTCTTCCCAGATGGAGGGAGGGAGCCTTGCACTGGGCCTCTGGGAGGGACCAGAAAGCCCTTGCTAGACCTTAGCTAAGGCTAAGCATCAAGGAGAAGGGTGGAAGGAGGCAGTGACCTTCCTGCTTCTGCGATCTTTCCCAGATTCCTTCAGCTTAGAATAGTTAGTATGTCTAGTTACCATTATTTTGGATTAGTGCCCTAGATTCTATTGATTTCACTTTCTCATGCACAAGAAACAGAAAACGCAATTATTTAGGGGAAAAATTATTTGGCCAAGTGAAATGCCATGTTTTATGTTTTCTACTGTTCCTGTACAGTCGATGTAAGTTGGTGCTGTAATATGAATAGATTTGTATCTCCTGGATATTGTGTGCTCAACGATGTCATGTCTCCTGGGGGAACATGAGCAGCAATAAGCATTTTGGAATTTATAGTTTTACGAACTCTCTCATGGACAGAGTATTTGATTTTTTTATTAACTGTTCCATTTCATATTTTTTTCAAAATTCCATTAATTCCGAAGTATTTATTTCAAATTTAAAATGTGTTATCAAATACCAACCATTTAACACCCTTAGATTCATACAGCCTGGCATTAATGTTACAGTCACTGTACAAGAGCCATCAAAGTCTTTCTTCATATGTCACCTGATAGGATGCTCAGGTTCTGCTTCACAGTTACTTAGATAAAAATGCCTCATGTTTTCTATTGACTGCACTGAATAGTGACCTCCTGGATTCAGATGTCTCCCTAATTGGCCCCAAGGTCACGATCCAATTGCCTGTTATGCTTAAGAGGGACAGCATCGATCTTTTCTTCCCAGACGAAGAGTTAGCTGTTCCCGATTGTCCCTGGGAGCCAGTGCCCAAGGACACTTTATGTGTTAAGCAAGCACCCAAGAAGCTGTCCTTGGAAAGCAGGTGTTAATCATGGTCATGGTGCAAGTTGAAGTATCGAGATGCAAATGCCAAGAGGAAACATAGGACACAAGGGAGAAGGAGGGAAAAGCCGGACTGGGTAAAGGGATGTGTGCAGCTGTGATATGGGTCAGACAAAGTTGTGGCTCGCCTTATGCCGGAAACAAATATGAAGGTGTCCCCTAGGGAGCTGAAGTAACTGGGCTTTTATGCAGCAGCTCACTCATTTGCCAACTGGGGACTGTCCTAGAAGGGGCTTGTCCCTCAGTGGGGTCACTCCTTGGTGAGGCTGACCCCAAAGAAGCTGACAGCTAGAGTCTATTCACTGGACTGCTTGCAGACAGGCACCAAGTCTGCCTTTGAAGCGGCAACTGCACATGACATCATTTGGGTCTCGTGTTACATTTTTCATAAAATTGGCAAAGTTGAACTAATTTATCTCTGGAAATCCTCAGATTTAACCAGCATTAAAGTGATTCAGTTCATTGCACACATCTTACATGTACCAGTCAAACCCATGGTGGGAGCAAAAGCACGGGGTAATGATTGCCATGGGCTCTAGCAGCTTAGCAAGGAGATGCCAAGATGTAGATGTAAGTCTAACAGAAGTGTTGAGGGATGCTAATCTTGGGATTTGCTCCTCTGGAAGGGGGAATGTGTCGTAGGATTGGTCAGAAGGAAAAACTGGTCCGTTATCCAGTCTCAGACAAGGTCAAGTTTGTGGTTATCTGTGAAGATGGGTGAAGTTCATGTCTCCTTATATATCAGCCATTGGTTATGTATATCTTGCAACAAGGTGTGGCCATGGCTGAATTTGAATTTGTCGTTCAGTGCAATTCTGAGGAGAGGTGTGTAGTGGTTTGAATGAAAACGGCCCTATGGGGTCATATATTTGAATGCCTGTCCTACAATTGGTGGAACTGTTTGGGAAGGATTAGGAGGCATAGTCTTGTTGGAGGAGGTTTGTCACTAGGGGTGGGCTTTGAGGTTTCAAAAGCCCATGCTATTAGCAGTTAGTTTGCTTTGTGTGTGTGTGTGTGTGTGTGTGTCTGTCTGTCTCTCTATCTCTCTATCTGTCCCTGTCCTGTGGCTGTGACTATGTCTGTGTCTGTGTCTCTGTCTCTTTCTGCTTTGAGGTTGTTGTCTCAAATGTAATCTCTCGGCTACTGATCAGCTACTGCTTCAGAGCCATGGCTGCCTGCCTTCTTGCTACCATGCTACCAACCATGATGGTCATGGACTCATTCTCTGGAACAACGAGTCCCAAATTAAATGCTTTTCTTCGTGAGTTGCCTTGGTCATAGTGTGTTGTTACAGCAATAGAACAGTAAATAAGACAGACTGAGAGCTGAGACCTTCTGCCAGGCGCTCACCTGGTAACTGGGAATAGGTCTGTTCTGGAATGTGCTTTGGGAGGCCCAGCACTGCCTCCTGAAGTCTGCTGAACCCATCCTGACTGACTTCAATACAGCTCTTAATCCTGCCGACAATACTTTGCTCGGTGTCACCCGGGACAAATGCCGGCTTGTGGTAAAACGCTGACACAGCCGGTGTAACCAAGAGGGCCCCGAGCAAAACAGGAAAAAGCCATCTGTCTACTGTGCCCTTTCGGACATTGTTTCTATGGAGAAAGAACAATCTGGT
The DNA here is from genome assembly GCA_001685095.1 of Ellobius talpinus. Taxonomy (NCBI): domain Eukaryota; kingdom Metazoa; phylum Chordata; class Mammalia; order Rodentia; family Cricetidae; genus Ellobius; species Ellobius talpinus. The sequence continues at coordinate 4,332 of LOJH01009810.1, forward strand.
TGCTTGGAAGGTGAGTGACAAGATCCAGGAATCTTTGGAGCTGATTTGGTTGGCTTCCCTTGGATTGCACTCAAAATGCAAAGGGATTTAAGTAGATTATCTAATTATTCTTGTCCGCATACACGGAGCTTTTGTATGTGCAGTGGTGCTTTGAGTTTTCCGCAGCGCACCCTTCCCATTTGATCACTGTGCCTGTTGCCTTGATCACTCAGCACCCCCTACTGAACCTTAGCGGGCTTCAGGTTCCAGCGTGCCCTGGGCGTGATTATTTGGCCTCACTTTCCATTACGGTGTGAGCAGAGGATTTTTCATACCAATTGTAAACCATGAAACCTCCTGCCCACCAGGCTGACAGAGTCCCGGAAGCCCACCCTGTTCCAAATGAGGTTCTGAGGCCAAAATGACACAGCAAGAAGCTCCAGGCACCAGAGGGAGGCTGCTGCGTTTGTTTTTGTTGTGAGCGCCAACCATGGTTGAGAGAAGGTTAAAGGACCTTTTTTTTTTTAAGCTCTCAATCATTGTCAGACCTGGTACACAGCATTGCAGAATTGAAAAGGAGGAAGACACAGTGGGAAGAGCTGTAGACCAGACATTAGCAGGGCTTGGTCCCAGCCCCTCTCCACCTCTGATGTGCTGGCTCATCTACAGTCATGTCAGATTCATTCTGCCATTCCCCACTGCCAAGAAATGAGGAAAGTGGACACTGAGCCAAACCTAAGGGACTGTGAAAGCTCTTTCCTTCCACACTGTGTTCACTCTGATCTCACAGTAGCACGGGGTTCTCTTGCTGAATCTGTACAATGTAATCCTGGATAGCAATCCCATGCAAATATCTTAAATACCCTTCATTATGTATGTCTTCCCTGGGGAAAGACTCGATTCAGATGTATCTGTACCAATCCTATGTGCAAGAGAATAAAGTAGTATGGTTAACCCAAATGTTACCCCTCCACATTTCATGTTATCCTATGAGATAAATGCTCAACCTTTTCTTTAGTTCTTTGTTTCTTAATCACTGTGCAAACGTCATATTTCTTTGTATATGATTGTGCTGTGCCTTATGCTGTTTCTCCAAATATATTCTGCAGTTTTACTAATTTTCTCCTGGGCTGCTTCCCATCTGCTGTTTCACCTACTCATTTAGTTTTTAAATCTTAATGACTTTGTTTTAATATTTAAAAGTAATATGATTTTGGTTTTATTTTCACTTCGCCTCTTTCTTTCAGGATCCCCAGGGCTTTCATTGTCATTTTTGTGCTAATTTCATGATCCCTTTTAGGTTGTCCTGTCAACCACTCCAGAATTTTCAGTGTTAGATCTCTTATTGTCTGCCAGCTCCCTATCGAGTGGTTTAATTCCTTGTGTAGGTCATAATATTATTTACTGTAAGCTAGGGTCACTTCCCCCCATGAAACACATGTACTCTTGTGTGATGCTTTTGTATTTACTTCCTGTATGATTTTTTAGAGCTCAATAGCCTTTAGTAGTGGTTTGGATTGTTTGTTGTTCTAACTTGTTCTAACTTGTTCTTGTCTAAAACGACAGATTTCTTGGTCTTCGCATGACCTGGAAACCCTGATAAAGGAGTTGTTGCCTTTCTGAAAGAGCTTCCTAGCCATACTATGAAGACCCCTGTCCTCCCTTGTAACATCCTGTTTCATAGTCTGTACAATACATATGAATGGGATTGATTCATGTTTATACTTGTTTATTTAAGGAGACAGGACTGGGGCTTCCAGAAGTGGATAAAAGGAAATAACCAAGGGTGAATCCTGCATCTGATGACTCAGCAAGTGAGAAGGCACTTTTCAAAGAAATAAATGAAGGATGAGAATTGGGATTTCTGCTTTTAAGATGCTTACGCTGAGATTTCTGTGGTGCCAAGATTGATAACAGCAAGCAAAGGTGCGGAAGCAAATGTATTTACCAAACTAAAATATAGCACAAGGAGGACATAGGTATAGTAGGCAAAGTTTTTTGTACATAAATGTTATTAAGTGGGGTGTGTCATTTATGTAGAGTCCATATCTGGATATGTAAGTAGTAAGCATCCCACTATCTTGTTAAGAAGAAAATTTACAGCATCAGTTATCTTTCTGGAGACTGGCCGTTTGTGATAAGGTACCATGTGTCATCAGGACATCACAAGCAGCCCGAGTCAGGTGTCACCAAATAGTCAGTGTCTCTTTGTTGAAATGTAGGAATTCCTGCTTTTACTTTTGGTCTTGTTGTCTTTATACTGCCTGAAAAGATTAACAAGGTGAAATCACTGAAAACGGATGGAGTGTCTTCAGAGATAAGTAGGGATATCAACGGGCCCTGGCTGGCACTGCTACTCTGACATGGGTTGTAGGACCACATGGGTATAAAGGGCTTGAATGCCATTTGGAAGAGAACATAAAGTGGTTATCCTAAGAGGTGGAAGCCTAGACTATGACATCACTTGGAGGCTGATAGATCCTCAGTGATGGGAGACAGATACTGATGGCAGTGGTTACTATCTCCGTGACAATGCCATCTGGAACTTAATGGCCTATAATCTGGAAGATACCAAATGTACCATAAAATTAAGCAAATAATGGCTGAGGAGAGGAGAATAATACTGGCGAGCAGACTGAGGAGAAATTGTAATTGGAAGTACCAGCCCCATGTGCTCTACCAGAGGAGTGGTCTCTCTCATGCTCTCTGTATTAACTCAGATATCTGCTTTGTGCGTCTTCCAGCTGATGTCAGACTACCCCAATCAACTGGCATAAATGAAGCGTTCTCTCAGGCCCAGGCAGGCACCGCTTTGGGCTGCGGTATAAGCATGTCATGGGCCCAGCAGATTGAGGGAAGCAGGAGATTCAGCCTGGACCGATTAGGAGTTGAGGAGAGGCAAAACCAGAAGTCCTTTGCAAGAATTGAGATGTGTTCTTTGGGGACATCATGACACTTTAATATTTGGTGATAAGGGATGAATCTGTATGGGTTAGAGCAGCAAGGAGTAGATGGACCTTTCAAAAGCAATAACGGTTAAAATCGGCATCACGAGGTCATTTCAGGAAGCCAGGTGAGAAGCATGCTAATAGCAATTGTGAAGATGAGAAGAAAGCTTACACCTAGCATAGGATCTCAGTTTGGTGCTGATTTAAGTGAATAAAGATGGAGGTAACTCTAGGGAAGGGATGGCTTTTGTCCAGGAATAGTCTAAGAAGTCTTCCTGAAGGAACAGGTCTGGGATGAATTCTCTAAACTGGGTTGGATCTTGCCGAGTACTGAGGGAATTGAAAATAAAAGGGAGGGGGCTTGTAACTTCACATGATGGAACTCAGAAAGGTTAGAAAAAACAATCTGTGTTACTCATTAGCATCTAGAAAGTATTTGAGGGCAGAGCTCTGTAAGAGCCTCAGAGGCTCATGCTGTTTGAAGTTCTGGACCTGGAACGATCCTAACTCCGGATACATGAGCCCATGGTGACAGGCTTCATAGCCTGACTGTAGTTGGAGATGAGTCGCTTGGTCTGATCTTATTAGCTTGAAGCAGTCTTTTGTCCTGTGGGGAAGTTGTCATACAGAGCAATTCCCTGAGTTAATGAGGGATACCTCTAAGATGATGAGGGCAGGCTTGGGGTTGTGCTGCCTGGAGGAAGCGCCCACTGCAATGGATTTCAAAGGTGCTGAAGTCAGGTGCAGACTTGGGAGTCATGCCCAATCTTAAAGGTGCCATTAGAGGAGAGTAGGCTAAGGCGGTTGGGTTTTAACTGTGAACTGAGTGATATCATAAGGATTAGATTATCTCTCAACATTTCCAGAAGATTGAAGATGCCAAGTAATGTGCAGAGAATGTTTGATTTTGAGAGCTTCACTCATTTCCAGGGTGGTACTAGAAGGAAAATCTTGGGCCATTATTAGACTGTAAAGACTGGGAGAGCTTGGAGTGAGGAATAACGTGTTCTATGAGGGCAGTGATTCCTTCTAGATGCCTTTGTTGCAGAGTGAGGTCTATGCATCTACAGAAGGTGTTCCACCAGAACTTACAGATTTCTGAGGCCACTGACTTACATGGCATGAAGTCATGTAGAATCTATTTACCAATCTTCCCTAGCAGAGTTCCTCTCGATTGGGTGGGCTATAGACAAGGGAAGGAAAGGGACTTGGGGGCTTCTTCAGGATTAGCCTGACAAATGATAGCTTCATGTTTAGAAATAGGTTGCAAACTCTGGGACATTTCTGTGTCCATGAACAACAGATCACGTAGAATTTGGAAGGTTCTGGCCGCCAATGTCCGGCATGATGAAAATTATAGAGGATCTTCCATTGAGATAATCCAATTATCAGCAGCTTATTCTCTTGGATTTATAGACATCCCTCTTTGGGAGGGAGTGTCTTAGTTAGGGTTCCTATTACTGTGATGAGACACCATGGCTGAAGCAACTTGAAGAGGAAAGGGTTTATTTTGCTTACACCTCCATATCACTGTTCATCATTGAAGGAGTCAGGAAAGGAACTCAACCAGGACAGGACCACGGAGGGGTGCAGCTTACTGACTTGCTCTCCCTGGCTTACTTAGCCTGCTTTCTTATAGAACCTAGGACCACCAGCCCAGGAATGATACCACTCACAATGGGCTGGTGCCTCCCCCATCAATCATTACTTAAGAAAATGTGCGATAGCCAAACTTGTGGAGGCATTTTCTCAATTGAGCTTACAGATAACGCTCACTTGTGTCAAGTTGACATACAATTAGCCAGCACTGGGGAAGAGGGGATAGTGGTGTAAAGCCCTGATAGAAAGCCTTTTGGGTTTCCCTAGCCACATATCATGATGTGGGAGAGTGGAATTAGAAACTAAGGAAGCCTAGTTACCTGTTTGTCCTATGAATATGCTCAGTTATTTTCCAGAACGATGTCAAAATGGTGATATTGATTGGACCTTCTCATCTGAGTGTCCACCTAGACTGGAAGTCAAATGAAGTGCCCAAGTCTCAGGGGCAAGTCCAATTGAGGCATTATGGTCAGGAAGGAGAATTCTTTCTGTCTAGATGGCTACATGGCCTGGTTACACAGAAAATATAGCGTGAAGGTGGGGGTAATGTAAGCTTTCATGCCTGCTTTCAAATAGAGAGTCCTAGTGAGGGCAATTAGTTCTGTATTTGGGATGCTATGTAATTATCTAGAAGGTGTTAAGATTATATGTGCTGTTAGAAGCTCACTACTGCATAGTCTGAGAAACATCTATGTCCTGCCACCATAAAACTGCTAGCACCCTTGAATCAGCCAGCCTCTGACCTGGAGAGTGGTGAGCATTACAGCTGTGATCAAGCGCTGAGGTCTTCACACAGGAATACCGCAGAGAGGTCTCAGGGGTCTGGTGCTAAGGCAGCAAGATTTCACTGGAGAAGATTTTGTACTAAGCTCTGGAGTTTATATGAGGAGAGTCTGACCCCGTTGGATAGCCAAGCACCATACTCATGAGAGTGGAGAGAGGCAAGGAGAAGCTTCTCCATGCGGGCATGACATGTTGTGGCAATAATGGTGATGACAAGCCAAAATCATGTCTGTGGAAGTATTTCATAAAACAGACATTAAGCATTTAATAAAGAAAATAGTGCTGCAGAGGAGACACAGAGAGCAAGTGAATTAATTCTAAGAAGAGGGAATCAGAGCTCTTTTTACAACAGCTAAAGGAAGCAACTCGGTGAGTATCATTGATGTAGGGTCACGTATAGGCACATGAGCAAGCATCTCATGATCCTGTTGAGCAGCACAATTTATAGCATCTGTTTTCTTCCATGAAATGGGCTGTTTAGGATAAAGTGCAATGGGTCATTGAGAGCTACGCTACAAGTCATCAAGGTCTGTTTGTTAAAATATGGAGTTTTTTTTCACATTTTGGCTTAACAATTGCTATTCTTCATCCCAAATGGATTTAAAAAAACTGTTTAAGTCAGACATAAAAGTCTAGAACTCATAGCACAGTCAGTGTTGGAGATAACGCTTGATTGCCATTACACACAGGTACTATGTAAAGTCATATCACTAAGGGGTGGAAACCTGGAGACGAGGAAGTGTCATTGCCAAAAAGATGGTGATGCTTCTCAAGAAACAATCCCCAATGTGGACCAGTCAGACCTACAAGGCAATGCCCCTCCATGAAGCCTCTCACCGCCAGCAGCATCAAGAGCGTATATACTCCCGTTAATCCTATTCTATTTATTACTCCTGCCAGTCAGAGTTAAAGGTATAGAAATCCAGCGGTAGTGGCTATGGATCAGCTTCCTCACTGAACTCTGTCTCTCCACACAAACATACAGAATGATGGCATAAATATTCCTTCCTTCCTCCCTTCCCACACAGGTAGTTGGAGTGGCTTCTGTTACAGATGACCAGCGGGAATTGCCTAGTCCAGTAGTAATGTCCAAACTCTGAGAAGGTCCATTTTCTTAACAAGACTGGAACAGAGAATTTCTTCCTTCTTTGTTTTGAGGAGAGAACTGGGCAACTTATTTACAGCTCGGAGGAGTGGACCGTTTCTAAATTTCATCAGTTGATTTAATCCAAGGTGGAAATTGGGCTCTGATGTTTTAAGACATGTAATAAGTTTGAAAGATGGTCACCTATGGTCCTGGTAATGGAATGAACAGGCTCCCTGTCTACCGCAGCTCCCTCGAGCCACACATCACCACCCCGTCTTTAAATCTAACTCACTTACTGCTCTCCCTGTCTTCCAGACTTATTCAGGCAATAAAAGGTTTGCCTAGCAATGCAGATTGTTTATGTAGACTGTGAGGCTGCAGCTACGCAATCCATCTATGCCCTCGCCTTATGATTTCAGCCAAAACAAAATTAAAGTCTCATAATCACCCATGTTCCGGAAGCAATGAGGGAATATTTTAAAATTTACGTTTTCATCCATCTTTCACCATGAACAAGGCTAAAGTCCCAAGTGAGGTGGGTTTCTGTAATTCATGTGGCACCCTGCCCTGAAATGGCTGTTGTTTTTGTCATTCTGATTTGCTGAGCAGGCAGTTAGAAATTAAACGATAAAGAGTACATTTTAGGAGATGACAGTTTCATTTATAGAAGACCAGCAACCTGTAGTCCCGGACTCAGAATTAGTGTAGTCCTCTTCACAGGTACTCAGGAACGAAATGAAATGTCATCCAGTGCAGCAGACGGACCTCACTGCTGTCATAGCCCCAACTTTCCTCTGAAAAAATACTGTATTAAAATTAAATGAGGACTCCAATCCTGCCCTACAGTTGTTCGAGCATTTTTAATGAGCTTTATAACGGAGCACAGCCTTGACAGCCTGTGAGGCAGGTTCCCACCATTCGCCCTACTGTATGAAGAAGGAAAGAAACAGAGGGAAACGCTAAGAAACCAGCGCAGGGTCTTATTATGGTCAGGAAGTGAACTAACACCATGATGGTGCAGCTGTACTACCTGGAGTTCAGATATCGCGAGAACATGGGGTAGAGCGTTTTCACTGTTGTCTCAGCCTTCAGAAGCTGCTCTAACAAAAGCCCGTAGACTAAGTGATTTTAGTGACCATCGTTTGTTGTCTGACAGTCCTGGAGTCTGGATGTCTAAGATCAAAGTCCAGCAGGGTTGAGTCTCTGTAAGGTTCCCCTCACACACACACAGCTTATAGGCAGGCATTTTTCCTGTTCCCACCCAGCTCCCAGCTAGAGAATAACTCCGTGATGTCTTCTAATAAATGTATTAATCCGTTTATTAGAAGTTCCAGGCTGTGACTTTACCTAACCTTGATGACATCCAAATCCTATCACTTAGGGTTTGTAACTTCAATGTGTGAATTTGATGGACATAATTCAGTCGATAGTGTCTGGCTTTGTAAGTTTTCTGGACTGTAGGCCTTACTCTAGATAATAAATGATATTTGAGAACAACTGTGAATGAGACTGTCTCCAAAACAGAAGGCTCAGCTACATTCCAACATTACCCTAACTCCCATATTGTGTAACTGTTAGCTATCTAGGGTCCTTGATCTTTGATAAAAACCTGTGTTGTTATAAAGCTTATGCAAATACAGTTGTCGCTGGGTACCATGGAAGTCCATGGAGGCGCAAGCTCCTTATGTAAGACAGGACACTACTTGCATATATCCTATGCACATTCTCTCATATATGTTACATGTATCACTCTGGCAACAATGGCAGGAAAGCCTAAATCTTCAATATAGACATTACTTTTTCATTCTTTTCTAATCTGCAATTAGTTGAATCTGCACATGAGGGTTCGCAGATGTGGGAAGCCAAATACAGAGCCTAGTTATAGATGAATTACTCATAATTCTATTGTGTGTATATATGTGAGTGTTGAGGGTGTGCATGAGCACACAAATACATGGAAGAGTGCAGTCACTTTTCCTGACACTTCCAAATGCCTAGTATTTTGTAGTTGTCCTTTTTCGTAAAGCAGATGCATGTGACCTTATTTGATCACTGTGGATGGAGTATTATTTACATTCTCATTATACTTGTGGAGGAATTGAAGGCAAGGTTCTTTTTCAGGGTCTGCACTTGGTGTCTATTGACGCTGAGGCAAGGCAGGTGCCATAGACCTTGACTCCCTGGTCAGTGCTTGTCCTCTGCTCCATGGCTGCCTGATGCTGATGCACCTTCTGCTGGACATATGGCCTCAGAAAGAGATGTTTGCTGTCCACAGTGGGCTCTGCTGTCATTCCATTTTGTTTCCTTGCCGTCCGCACTCACACACCACAGTGATGCTTGCTTCGCCCCCTGTCCCAAAGTCCCTGCCACACACCCAATCCTATTTACCTCACTTTAGATCACTGTGTGCTGGGTCTGAAAGCCCTCACCACTCTTACATACAGGTGTCAGAAATTTACTACGACAACCAAGACATCAGGACTAAGAAACCAACTAGGTTTCAGAGGTATGAGCGTATTTTACGATTTTTTAAAATTAAGAGCAGTCGCTGTGTGGTGACACACGCCTCTAATCCCAGCAATTAGGAATTAACTCTTGTAGATCAGGCTGGCCTCAAACTCACAGAGATCTGCTTGCCTCTGCCTCCCAAGTGCTGAGATTAAAGGCGTGCACCACCACTTCCCAGCTCCACTTCCATATTTGTAATGTAGTACAGGACCTTCAAATAATTCTTCATGCTCATAACATCATATACAAAAATGTCTATATATAATATATGTAATATAAATATATATTGTATACTTATATATAATATATAATAAATATATGACTATATATAACCTAAAAATTTTTGTGCATATTTGTAAAACCAGGGCTTTATTTTAAAAATGAGATCATATAATCTACTTGTTCTTCATTTTGGTTTTAGACTCAACAAGAAATTGTGCCTTTGAGACTGGATATGTGAACAGTACCATGAGTACCTGCTTCTCTGGAGGCAGATCTCTGCTGGTTCAAGTCAGGGCAGGGGCTTCTATATTAGAAATTCCATCTCTGTGGGTTTGAAGCCAGCTTGGTATATATTGGAAGTTTCAGGTTAGCCAGGGTTACAGAGTGAGACACTGATAAAAGTTCTCTAAATCAGTTGGTAGAGTTTCAATTCATTCTATAGTTTTTCATTCAAAAAGAGTAATTTAAAACATAAACAAAGATGGTGGCAATATGTACAGGTTCCTTATTGCCTGGCATTCAATATCTATTGACATTTTGCTAATATTATTTTACCTCTACCTGGCTCTGTATTTATTTTTTGCTAGACTTCTTAAAAGTAAACCCAGACTTTATGTTGTTTTAACCAGCACATCATTCTTTAGTATACATCACTAACAAGTAGCTAGATAGTGGTAAAAACAAAATTATAGCATTATACCCAATATCACTTATAGCCTAATTTATAATAATTCTTTAAACTATCCAATTTCCAGGATATATCCTAATCTCCCTGATTTCCTCTAAACTGCCTGGCTTGTGTAAGTGGGGTCCCAGTGCAAAACACTACACCTGACTCATACAGCTGATATGTTTCTCTGACACTCAAGAATTTTTCCCTTCCCTTTTCTTTTGGAAACTTACTTGTTGAAGTGACCCAACTTAGTTTCCTTCTACAACCTCCTGTCTTTCACATTTAGCCAGCTGCATCCTCGTGGTGCAATTGAGCATATTCTTTTGCTCTGTGCTTCCTTTAATTCTCTGTTGAATACAGAGGATAGGCTAGAGTTGGTATTCTCGCAGCATGAACACTTAGGAGCCACTGTTATGTACTTCCTGCTGGTTCATCATAATGGATGCACTGGTGTTTTGACAACAGCTTCTCCCCCTCCTCCTCCTTCTCCCCCTCCTTCTCCTTCTCCGCCCCCCCCCCGTCCTCCTTCTCTTTGACAACCTCTAGTGGTGATCAATATGGTCTTTGTATTTCTGTTTATTTATTGCATGTGTTTTAAGGTATTATGTTTGACGCTCACACGGTCTCATTCCTTGGCAGGCAGGGACCCCTCAGATACTCTTATGCAACAGGACTCTGGTAGGTTGCTGTGGTTTCCAAACTTCCTGGTACTATAAGGTAGCCTAGGTCGACCCAGTGTATTTCTACATTGGGTTTAGATTGTGTCATCTCTGTAAGATGGATTGGTCTCATTTAGTGGGAAGTGACATTTATATGACATAATTTTAGTTCTAAAATTGTGGCTCCATTGTATTATAGGATGTTCCCTGAAATACTTAACTTTTCCCCTTGTTCACATTCACTTTGCTTACAGTTTTACGGATCCTATTCACTCCGGAGCCACACCGGAGACAGGATAAAATGGTCCACAAAGCTCTCAATGGCCCTTCCTTATCAGCAGAAAGGATAAGACTGAAAACTGAGAAGTGCAGAGCTGTAATTTGTAGTAGAAACTCTGACAGCCCAATGTTGTCAAGGACTAGCGCATAGTGTTGCTTCTCCAGGAGGATAGAGTCTCTCCTTTGCTCCAATGGAGAGCTTGCTTAGAAGCCAGGAGATGATATCTGCTCTCCATTAGAGAAAAGTTTTCTTTCCACTCTCTCGGGGACTTGAGCGGAGGCCCATTTTCTCTTTGCCTTTTCTAGCTGTGCCTCTGGCAGAGGAAGTTGGCTGGCCCTCCAAGTCATCTAGCAGCTTGGACCTCTCATGCGCTCCGTACAGCTCTGGATGAGGCGCAGCTGTGTGCCATATTGGCAGTACATTTTATTCTCACAGAGGGCATTCTAGCCTTCTTGATTCTATATTTTATTTCTTTGCCAACCACTGGCCAGTATGAAATGGAGGAAACAAAATTTATTGAGAGCTTTCAGCTCTATAACTAGCAATAACCCTTCCTGGCTAGTGACAAAGTTCCCCAGATGCACCCTGCTATATAACCCTGATGTCCCAGCTCATTGTAAATCCCCCACACTATACCAACACTGCCAACTGTCCCTCTTTTAGTATCTACATAAAAAAGAAAGCTCCTGGTAACACTCTCACAGCTTTTAATAAGGCTTATGGACTTTGCAGAAAAGAAATTTTTGTTGGAATATTATATATGTTACAGAAAAGTACATGTAAGTACGCAGCTTGCGGAGCTCTGCAAACTGAACACATTTATTTAATTTGCACTTGAATCAATAAATAGTATGTTATAAGCACCCTGGGAGCCTCTTTGTGTTCCTTTCAGTAAGTATCTGCTGTTTTGCCCCGAATGCTAAGCGTTTCCTGATCACTAAATGCACAGATTAATTTTGTCTAGTTTTTATAACTGGACATACACTGTGCACTCTTGCATCTTTAAGTGTTTGTGACATTTATAACCATATGTATAACTATAGATTTTAATAGTTGTATGGTATTCTATCATATGTCTCTACCACACTGCATTTACTCTTTTTAACAAAATAAATAACAAGTGGTTTCCAGTTTAGGCTATTACAATTTTGGCAGCTATCACCATTCGAGTACACACCTTTGCTCAACATACACGTTTTTTTTTCTCTTGAGTATACCCATGAGGGAGATATTTTTGTGTCAGAGTGTGCAATGTGTTTTGCTTTGTTGGATAACTGCAGATCGTTTTCCAGAGTGGTGTTCACAATCCCTCCTCCACCAGGTGTGTGTGAGATAGGGGTAAGATGCATTGTTGCCTTGAGCCTGGAGCTTTCCCCGCTTTCTCTTTTATCACATGACTTTTGAGTTGCAAAGGGCTTCCGTAACATTAAGACTACCTGATGTCAGCCTTTGAGTTCTATTTGAAGTGTAGCATGTTGTTGGGGTAGGGTAGACTGATCTGAACAGCATCCAGGCTTTTTTTATCCATGGTAGAAAAGGGATGGAGTGGATGCAGTCAGCTTTGTGCGCCATCAGAAAGGAAAGGCCAGCGACGCAGGGACCTTGGAGGGTGGTTATTGTAGCTGCAGTGGGAGTAGAAGAGTGTGCCTATTATTGCATAAATGCTGTGGCAAACTATAAAGATGGTAGCAGAGAAATATCTTTCGTATTCCCACTATGGTAATAAAGTAACAATGCATTAGTTTCTGCATCCATAAGCATACCCAAATTTTATATGACTGAGGAGTTCATAGTCTAGACAAATTTCACATTGTGCTGGTTTTGGGTTAAATGTTTTATCTGACACACTCTTTCTTGCATTTTCTTTAAAAACTCCCTTCTTATATGTATTATTTATGAACCTACATATAATTTAGATTGCTTCAAATGTTTTACTACTCTTCACAGATCTGTACAAAATAAATTCACCAGTTTGTTTTTGCTTTCTTTTTTAAAAAAAGATTATTTCAGGAGGCAAAATTCCTAAGAATATGATTTTTGAGTAGGAAATTATTATTTTTGACTCATGATTTATACTACATCATTCTTTACAAAAGGTTTTGCACAATTTATACCAGAGAAATCCCCTCAACTTTCTCAGAAACAGTAAGTGCAAGTGTTGACTTCTAGCAAAAAAAAAATGCTTTGTCAGGTTTGCTAGGTTCACAGTCAAAATACATGACAGACCATAGGAATAAATCTCTACCACTTGCAGAATTTACTGGGATCATTCAGTTTTACTTATAATAGTCAGTTATTAAAGAAACCTGAATTTGCATTGGCTGGAATATAGATAAATTGTAGCATATCTATATAACTGAATTTATGTAGCAATGAAGAGGAATTCTTGGTACTTAGATGAGGACTGGATGGGTCATGGAATAATCGTAGTGAGTGAAAGATTTCAGATGAAAAAGTATATACTCTGTGATTCCATGGTATATAACTATAAAATGCAGTAAAATGTGGTAATAGAAAGCAGGACGGTGGTTGCCTTGGGGATACGGGATGGGAACAGAGGAAGGTGGAAATGAAAGATGGCAAAGGAACACATGGATACCTTTGGGTTTTCTGGATGTGCTTATTGTCTAGATCATAGTGATGATTTAGTGGGGACACACGTAAATCACAGCTTGCCACATTATACACTATAAATATGCAAGGTATATGTGCTATCAATTATACCTCAACCAAGTTGTTTTAAAACAAACTGTTTTGCTCAGTATTTCCAACAATGGGGAGACCAAAAGAGAATTAACATTAATTCTTCAGTATAGAGTGCAATGGATTCAAGAAACATACTTACACCTACCATACCATATTATTACAATGGCAGCAATTGGTACCCTTATTTTTCATATCCAAAAGAAAGATATGTTCAAATCTTAACATAGGAATCAATGACCTTATTTGGAAATGAAGACTTTGCAGACTACTGTATGGTGTGTGTGTGTGTGTGTGTGTGTGTGTGTGTGTGTGTGTGTGTGTAGTTAGAAGGAGAGATGAAGGGGGAAACTTTGTGTAATGGAAGCAGCAGTTGGAGTGATATGGCTGGGAGCCATCAGAAACTAGGAAAAAAACAATGGAGGATTCTTCCCCAGAGCCTTCAATGTTGTGACACTGCAGAATTTAGACTTTGAAGTCCTTTAGAAATGGGACAGATTAAATTTCTGTTGTCTGCCACCAAATAAGTATTATGGTAGCCGCTAGAAACCGGTACACATAGCATATACCTTTGCTGACTAGTCTAAATAAAGGTGATAATACCAAATGGAAAATACAAGGTTATACCGAGTACCAGACATCTGCTAGATCATTTTATGAAACTCTGCGTCTTCTCCTTGTTTTGATATCTGCTCTTCTGGAGTCTAATGTCATCTATATCTTTATATTAAGATACTAGTGCAGCGATCTTGAAATTATTTTCTGTAGACCTTTGCGAGTCCCTGGAACCTTCCTGGGGCTCCTGAGGCCAAATGCATTCTCTTTTCATTTTTTCACTGCCCTGACATTTGCAGTGACAACATAAAGCCAAGACACACCAGACTGCTGACACCTTAGCACAAACCAGCAAACCCAGGCATCACTGCAAAGGGCTCTGGTAACCGGCTTAGTCCTGATCTTTAGGCAGTGGCAGAAAGCAAAGACAAGAGGAATGTCCCTTCAAAGTAACCTTGATGCACCAGCAAAATGCTTAATCTGTTTAAATGTTGCTGCTTGAATGTGCAACTTTTCAAGTGTTCTGTGTGGTGGTGTGTGGCATGCAGGCAATGCATTTCCATCATTTACGAAAGTACAACGATGGCGTTTCTGTCATTCCCACAGTTATTCTGGACAGACAAACTCTAGTTAATGAATATTATTCAGAAACTGGGTCTTTGAGAAATGGGCAACTTTGTATTTCGAAGCTTGATCCCTGAGATTCTCTCTCTCTCTCTCTCTCTCTCTCT